>OY987228.1:12341953-12568986 GCA_963920705.1 Odiellus spinosus | reverse complement strand
TTGAAATTTATTCGATCTTAATTTTGAAAATTTTGATAATTTACGTAGGTGAACTATCACGGAACATTTAGTGAATTTAGATATAGTTTTTAGACATATTTTAACATTCTAAATTGATTGAAAATACATCCTTATGTAGAGTTCCAACAGAGAGATTAGAAAATTGAATATTTTATGAACAGTGAAGTTTAAAAAGAAAAAAAAAAACGATTAAGATTCCAATATAGCGGACCTCCTTTTCGATTATCTCTTATGCACGAACTCATTTATGCACCTAAGAATATTTGGAAACAGCATAAACCTCTGGTACCATCCTCCCAGTCGCTTAATAGGTGACCATGCTTTCGTCCATACTAGCCTTTAATTTTTTCGTTTCGGGATGATTCCCCGAGCAAATCAATATCTTGACTTCTTCTTGTAGGTGCGTAAATGAGTTCTTGACTAAAACCTTATCGCCGATCAAATTATATAATTTTACACCACCTTTTACGAAATTTGAATGTCACTAAAAGTTTACGACACACTATAGCTAGTCGGTTTGTTTGCATGTAACATGAACGCTTCAAATCTTGAATTGGCTTTTTCTGTAGTCATTTAAAAAAAAAAAAGGGTATTGTTCCTTTAACAAGTTAGCTGTCGGAAAGTTCCTTGGAAATATATAATAATAAAAATTTAAACAATCCTTATTGGTAGAAAGCTTTTTTATATATATAAAACTTTGGGGAGTTCGGTGTCAAATAAGGCGAACACAAAGCCAGTCTTATAGCTATAAATATTTCCGACATCATTCATATCAGACTTAATACGTTCGAAATCTAAACCCATTGTTTATTATATAGATTTTTTTTCTCCAATGGAAACCGTATCGTATCTGTTCGCGAAGAAATATTGAATATAAATAAAGTTTTTATAGGGAAATCTCGTGAAAGGTAACGATTAGGAAACCTTTCTTCGCGCTTTCCACTCTATTACGTAACTGTCCTTGGAATTATAACGGGTAATACGATTTAAAAGGGGTAGATGTTAGTCAAATCTGTCAATTTCGCAGTAACTCGTAAAGGTGCCTTGTCTTCGTTATATTTTGAAAACAAATTGCTCGATCGGGTCAATAAGCTGATAGACGTTATAGAAACAATTGTCTGTTTCGTCCTGGGAGGTGAGAGAGGGTGGTCCGGTTTAAACAATCGGATTTAAGGGCGAGGAAAATGACTTGTCAGTATCAACTGTTGTTCCTCGTAGCGTCCAAAAATTTTCCCCTTTGCAAACTCGAACGGCTCGCGTCCGATAACACCTAAACGAACCATTCCATCGCGCTTCGATTGACTCTAATTAATAGAGGCTTTAACGGTGGGCGGCTTCTCGCGCGCGCGGCCGGGACTCGAGGTTTAAAACATAACGGTCCAATTACCTCGGCGATGTAACCATCGAACAATACCCTTACCTATCCCGTTCGCTCCCTGGCTCGCTCAAGGAGAGAGGTAAATCGTCTGTTCGCGTGTAATATCCGTGGTGCTTGGCCCCTCGAACGCTCCCTATGGCTCCTTTGCCGAAAACCGGGGGGGAGGGAGAGAGAAAGATGATCTTGATTATACCTTTTCCGAAAAGGTAGTCAGTGGTCCCCTACGTACCTACACTCTTTCGAACAGTTAGAATCATTCGGAGAATTCAGCGGTTGCAAAAGTTAGGCACTCGTTCATTCTCTATAGATGAAAGTTCAACCAGTTATCGTGGCTTTTATAGATTTGTACTTACTGAAATCTCCGATTTACTCTGACTTATATTCCGTCTCACTCGATACCTGGTACAATAAAGTACGAACGGTGAACCTAATGTTATCTTTAACAACGGTATAAGGGTGACGGAGCCATATATGGCGTAGCGCAATTCCCCCTTCTTCAATATCTGCTGGTATCATTACGCGGTTTAGGCCCTTTTGTGTCGTTAAATATTTTCTTTCAATTTATCTATATTTATCTATTTGTTGCTGGAATTAAAAAAAAAAAAAAAAAGTATAGTATCGGTGGTTAGTGGTCGTGACGTTTTGTCTCACACTTTGTCTTATTCTCTCCTTCCTTCCGTTTTTGGCGTCGTCGCTGCGTTTGGGTATTGGCCATGACGCAATTACAGACGGAGTCAACGCGATGGGCGAAACTAAACGACAGAGAACGTCGTACACTCGTTACCAAACGCTGGAATTGGAAAAAGAATTTCATTTCAACCGATACCTCACCAGGCGGAGAAGGATCGAAATAGCCCACGCGTTGTGTCTCAGCGAAAGACAAATCAAGATTTGGTTCCAAAACAGGCGGATGAAATGGAAGAAAGAACACAAGATGGCCAGCACGATGCCTCCGCAGATGCCACAAGTCATGCAAGATCACCATCCTCATCTACACGGCGAAACCAAGGCCTAAAATGACAAACTATACGTTCCCAATACGGGCCAAACAAATATATATATATAAATACATAAAGACACCCCCACCACCCAAAAACTAAATCACCAAAATACAAAAACTCTTTAATATAATGGACGAATAACGTTTATATTTGCGTCATAATCAGCGGTGATTTTTTGTTTTATGACTTTTCGACATTTTTTTTTGGTTTTTAATTTATTCGCGAAGATGACTCGCGGGATTACGAATTTAATCATTAAGATAAAACCGGTTTAAAAAGAGATTATAAAAAATTAATAATTAATATCGGACCTCAAACTTTTATTTAAATATAATTTTTTTTAATAATTTTGGCTATTTTAGTTCGTCAATAATGGGTACGTGCAAAATACAAAACACAAAAATTCGACCGATAAGCATTCTGGGCTTCGAGTTCGAACCCTAAGCTATGGGTGGGTTTTCCAGTTGACTACAGTGACTCTAGGAGGCTCTGAGCCATATCCTACGCTGTAGGAGAAGGGGTGGGTGAGGCCAGGTCCCTGGCACTGATACGCTTAAAGGGGACCTCCTCGTAGACTCACTATCACCCCGGCCGCGTTGAGTCCCCCGCCAAATCTATCGACTCTTTCTGGGGTATTTCCCCCCTTCTCTTTCGTTCAGTCTCTCCTAGATGCGAACAAAAACAGCCAAAATGGATGAAAGACTAGCCTAGGCATCGTTGGCTATAGGGCCCCCGTAGAAAACTACCGTGATATGTTTCAGACGTTTTTTTGGGTTTCTGGTGGTCAGGGGTGTTATTCCGAAAGCCCGATCACGAGTGAGGCTCTGAAAGATTTTTCTTTCCCTCCTCAAATGATCCGTTTTAAGGGTCGAATACGCGAAAAAATCCTAGAGAAAGAAAAATAAGAAGCCAAACTTCACTTTTTTCAGTTTTTTCTTCCACCATACTTATACTTACTTCTTCCATATTTTTGCATCCCCTCCTCTCAAGTCTTCATTTTTCGCCCCTCCTCTCACGAAGTACAAGTCTCATGTCCTTGAAAATTTACCATATTTTAAGGCACTTAACGACAAATTCGTATAAAATCTCATTGGTTAATAAATAAGAAAGTTAGAATTTATTGGAAAAAAGTATGACGTCACTATGGAAAATAATTTAAGCGTTAAAATTTTAAACTATATTCGTACGAATTCCCATATCTGATTTTGTAGCTAAGATTTTGCAGTAAAATATCCATCGTGACGTCACCAAACGCATTAATGTTAATTAAATAATTAACAATAATCGTATCCATTGTAATTCAAATTTAAGAATTTCTATGAGACTTGTACTTTGACTTGATGGGGGGAAAAATGCAAGTCCTAGCAGATGTTGATCTTAAAGCGAAGGCAGGTCAGACTTGTCAATCTTTACGCTAGCCAATGTTTCCTTACAGCGAAGGACGCCATTTCTTTTTTTGGTATTATTGATGTTGGTTAGTCCTATACGTAGATATGAAGTTCCCTTGAAAAGTTTGCGCGGTAAACCTTGGCTGGGTGACGATGATTAAATAATAATAATAGTTAAAAATTATTTCATTATTTATATTTTATTTATTTTTATTTAGTGCCTAACTATAACGAGAATGCCATTTGTTTTATAATAATTAATTCGATTTTAATCATCGCTTTAAATTTATAAACCTGCAGATTTCCTTCTAAAAATGCTATCCATTTGTCTCTTGCCTCTTAAGACAAACTGCGTAAATTTAACCACGAAAATCCGAATTACTGAAATATTAACTACTTTGTTTTAAAACTTAAAAAGAAACGTAGGACTTCAAAATTTGTATATTTAAATAAATATGCAAATTTTGCAAAAAAAAATGTTTTTTATAAGTTTAGATTTGTTATTGATACGCAGTTTTGTCAGTGGTTTAGAAAGTGTGTACAAACGTTTTTCAGTATTAAAATATAATAGAGTAGATATACATCCTTCAGAATTTACGAGATTCCGCTTGATTCAATCGTAACTTCCGGTCTAACGGGGAAACAGAACCCAAGTGGGCGGAGTTTTTAACTCTAGGATCATATATTAACGTAACGTTATTTCTACTCCATACAATTTTGCATAAAATTTTAAATTCTCTTTGGTTATATAGTTCCTTTGAAAAACGTTTTGCGCTTCCTAAGAGACTAAGAGAACATACAGTTGGTACTAGTATTTTTCTGGAAAACGCCTCCTTGCATGAAGGTGTAAAAGAAACAGCCTAATATAACCGAATAACTACGTAAAAAAAACGTTCGACTAAACGATGACTTGACTATTTTTTCTTCAAAAACCTTTAGTTTTTCCCTTTGTTGTCATACAAGTAACGGTATTTTCCGTTCAAGTTATTTGAGGTATAGTGAAACAATGTTGAGTAAAAGCTAACCTTACAAGAACGTATACATGACCCTGAAAGGTATCTTTAGTAAATTCACACACCCAGTTTCGCGCGTATTAACTCTAATAATTTGAACGGATTTATGGCTTCTCGAACTTTGCTTTCGCCTATAGATTTTGGGAAATAGAAACAAAGAAAGGAATAAAAATAAAGAATTCTATTTCATTTTGTTTAAGTGCAGTTTGCAATGTATTCGAATCTAAAGCGAATTACTACACAATGATAGACCTCATCGTATGAAAAGTAGGTTTGCAATATACTCTTGAACAAACGGAATAGTTCAGTTTTTATTTTTTGTATTCTTTTTTTTCGTGTGGTTCCTATATAGTTTCTCCCTCTAAAGGTACCACCCAGTACATAAGGTCCCCACAGATTTTTTTTTTTTTTTTGGTTAATCTTTTTCATCTCTCCTAAGTTTTTTCCCCTTCTCACATGCCACTTGCTGACCTCCGCAACTTCGCGGTAGACTTATAAACCTGGAACGTGTTTTTGGGGCGTTTTGGTTAAGTTGTTTTGAATCTCAATTTATTTTTTTCGATACCCTATAAGATTTCTCAAAACTTCAAAACACTAAATTTGACGTTATATGTTACGAATCGAGACTGGTTGAGAAGTTTGAAACTTTAAGGTTAAGTTTGGTTATGAATAAGATTAATCAGATTTTAATTTAAAAATGCGTAATTACCAGCATTTTATGGCTTACGTGTCGTGAGTGTCGCGACGCAAAAAATTACCTTCATATTGAGGCCCGTCCAAAGTTATAGGGTCACTTAAGGTATAAATAACAAATCATAGATACGATTGGTAGTCTAGCTTTGTACGCGCTGTCAGATGAAGGTGAAATATTAGTTCCTGATGTTGAAAATCACATTTTTGATAATTATGCATTATTAGAATAATAGTTTATCAAGGGGTCCGACACCTAAATTTAATTTAGGCTTGATAGTGATTTTAGTTCAAATATTTCGTATACCCCTTAGTTCTCAAGAATTTGCCCCTTTTAATTTTTTTAAAAATATAAATTATATTGATTAATTAGTAATTAATATAATCGTTTTAAATTGTCTCGTTACGACGTGTTTAATTTATTCATTACCAAGTTTATTTTAGCATAAATTAAGACATTTACTTGAGCTAATATATGAATGAAGTTCATTGTATACACGAAATCAATTGAGTTTAATTCAAAACAAGGTTTCTGTTTTTACTCAATTTTTTTTTTAACATATATAACCGGTCTCGACTCCGAACGTTTAAACGTCCAATAAATTAGTAAAAACAAGATATTTTTCAAATCGAAATTAATAGATGGGATTTTTTCGGCGAAGTGAGTTTTAGGTAAAAAGGAAAATTGTTTTTCCCCTTCGCTATACTTCCCCAATTGTAAATTCGTTTTTAGCTACACACAGTCGTAATGCAAATATCCATTGATCACGATACGTCTGGATTGGTCGTTTCGATTAATCATATTTGCCGAGTTTCTTGACACGGATATTGTAATTTATTACTTCGAGCATCAAATTCTGTCGGACTGGAAACTTATTTTAAGTAGCGCGTGTTTTAGAGTGAGAGAGAAAGAGAGAGTAAAAGGAGAGTAAAACCAAGGGAAAAAATAAAATCTATACAACGATGCTTTAAAAAGATGGAGGGACATTTTTATTTTAAAGAGCAAGTCTTATAATTGAAAGATAATATCATATTCATTTATTAAAATATCATTATTAATACGACTTTATTAAACTTAATAGGGATAAAAGTACTCTTTGGTAAACTGATCTTGAACGAGAGCATAAATTCAAGCTTCAGAATAAGACCAAGAAACTCGAAATAGGTCCACAAAAGTTTGTTTAAGGTGTAAAGATACACTAGACAATTAATTTCCGTACCACGCTAATAATTATTAAGCAACACTGATGAAATATTTTCCTTACTTTGAATAGATAATCTATTGCTTTAAATATTTAATAGTTCTTTAATTGAAGTTAATGAAAATGGTTTTAAACACTAGGACCAAATCTATTTATTTTTTTTTAATCTATTTTTAAATTTGTTCTTGGTCTTTTTCTGGAGTTCTAATTGATGCTAAACACACTAAAAAAATACCTTATTACTTGTAGACGTCAGTAATTGTGATATTTTCTCTTTAAAGAGATGGAGGGACATTTTTTTAAAACGCTCTATTGGTTTAAAACGTTGGCCCTCTTGTCTACGTTTTAGGGCTGAAATAAGGGGAAATATAGAAAAGAAATTCAATTTTTATTCACACGCGTAGGTTTTTTTTTTTTTTGGCAAGCTTAGATATAGAATCTTTCGCGCGCGAGGGTGATTATTTATGAGTCACGAAAGTATAAAAGCCGCTAACTAGACGTACAGGGGGTTGGTCCCCATCCTCTCTACATATAGTATATAGATATTTCTCCCCAACTTTCTGCAGCAATACCTCCTTCACCCTACTAACGAAAAATCCCTAAAAACCGCCCACTTTTCACCCAAAAATCCGCCAGTTACCGACCATTTAGAATATCAGTTAAATTTTGACGAATAAGACACCCCAAACTCATGAACTGAACTTTGAAAAAAAGGTTTAATGAATTTTAAGGTTATGTTTACTTAATATATATATTCATCCTGGAAGGTAGCTTCTCCCTAAGTATCGTTAAAATTAGATTTAAAAACGAACTTAATTTATTAATTACAAATTTAAATTATCCTTTACCAATAATATACAAATATTTACTTTTAAGCTTAATAAATTTAATTTAAATTTTAAATTTTTGTCGAAATTTTAATTTTTTTAAATTTTTTTCAAAATATTTTTAATTAGACGATATAATAGAAGTTCAGCTACTCATACCGGAGATATATAAAATACATTAAACGGTAACCTACCGAACGCCTTAGGCATGTGTCGCTGAACACACCCATAATGATAATATCATTTAAATAAAGTGTAAACAGATATACGGTTGTATTTCTTAAATAAGCTAATCCTTCCAGGATCATTTATCAAAATGTAGGGTTTTTAAATTAAAGACTTATTTGGAATTCGAGGAAAGTAAAAATGATTCGTCAATTATTTAGCTGTTAAGTGACTTAAATATCGTTAATAAGATCGACATTTTCGAGTATAACTTGATTTAATTATCATCACGAAACGCTCAATTTAGAAAAAGAACCCCTGAGTTACTTAAAATAGTTGTTGAAGAGTGAAGAGTACGCTGAAAAAAAAAATATCCCCAAATTGAACTTATAGAAAAAACATCGCGCTTGACTTTTGGAAGATTAATGAAGTCTTGGTTTTCGTTGAAATCTTTTTTTTTATTATTATTTTATTTTCGCTCTCTGTAAATTTTTTATTTTTTATTTTCCTAATCGTGACTGTTTCGGATATTTTTTCAACGATATATTTTTTTGTAAGTTTTTAATTTCGTCCCCTCCCGATTTGGGTACCCCTACTCCCCCTTAGACTAAGTTTAAACCTTCAAAAAACTCGCTGCATATGCGCACAATATACCTGATTGATTTCCAATATAAAACTTTGTTAGGTTCTAAAAGGGTATACAGTGAAAAGGGATCAAGTTTCATCCTCAGATTTCATTTACTACATACCTATTGGTTCCCTTCTTTTATAGGCTCTATAATTTGGTTACTTATAGGTAATATTGAGGGCCTTAATATTATACCAGCTGAAATCTCGGATTGGTTCTAACTGGAGTTCTATTAGTTTGCCAAAGGAGAAAGGAGGTTAAATTTTGTTGATAGATTTTTTTTATTTTTAACTGGGGTTCGGAAATTCCTTTCTTTTAAAAATTGCCTTTCGATTAGGGCGTTTTAAAGTAAATTACAAATAGAAAACGATTGGTTGGGTTGCTATATAATACCTATGATTCCTGGAAACGTCAGCGAAAAGATGTGGAATAGTTTAGAAAAGTTTTTTAAATGTTTTCAAATAGTCAGCGAAAAATTTGAAATTTTTAAAAAAATTTCAAAGATTAGGGAAAAGTTTGAAATTTTTAAAAAAATTTCAAAGATTAGGGAAAAGTTTGAAATTTTTAAAAATTTTCAAAAGATTAGGGAAAAATTTGAAATTTTTAATTGTTTTTAAAATAACATCGAAATGTTTCCAAATTTTTAATATTTACAAAAGATAAAAGAAAATTTAGAAATTTTTAAATATTCAGATTTAGTTACGATGGAAATTAAATTAACGAAACGAAAGGCAGGTCATTTAATGAGGGTAATCACATCTAAATTTAATCAATACAATTTAATGATTTAATCGAACACCCTTGGCAGTGACCTTTCCTTTGGGAAATAAGTAAATTAAATCTTGTAGAATCTCTTAGTTGGTCAAGAAAATTAATAATTAAGTGTCTTTAAATAAATCAAAAGCCGATAAAGATTAAAAATATCGATTTCCTTATGATCGTGTATAATTTGAAACAGTTAAGAGAAAATGAGCTAAGTTTGGGAATTTTAAGTGACAATTTTGTGGCAAACCTGGTTGGTTTTTTCTGAAGTGGAATTTTAAGGGAAAATGATGGTGTATTATTTTTGTTTTGTTTGGAACTCTTAAGGTCTAACGACTATGAGATATAAGGATTTTGTTAGACTTTTTACTCACTTACCCTCGAAGTTCTCATTTTCTGGGCTATTTTTGACCAGCATCTCTTCACTCTCTCACTCACATCTGAAGAAAAGAGAAAAATCTTATCCCCACCCCTCTATATATATAAATGACTTTGGCTCTTTCATCCCCCGTCTTCTTTAAAGGCCAGTTCACACGATACCTCCTCGAAACTTTATCGTTCAATAATGAAGCTAACTCAGTAACTTATTTGGAAATTGTAGTTTAAATACTTTTGAGCCAAGAGGGCAAAGGAAGCTAAACACTATTGAATTTTCTTTGATTGAGAAAATTTTTAATTCTAAAAGACATTAAAAAAAGGCTTTAATACCACCGAATCAATCATTTTGGTATTTGAATATAATGAATGTGATATATTTTAATACTAGCAATCTTTAGTTTGCATGCGTTGAAATTAATTTGGACTCAAATAATTCTTTGTTATTGATCCATTGTTCTTGGTAGTGTAGGCCAAAATTTCACTACAATTTAAGTTGTTGAAGGTAGTAAACTAGATATTAAAACGAAAAATATAAAAAGTTGGCTCATGTGAACACGCCTTTGAAAGAGTCTTCGGGAGTAAGTTTAGCAACCTTTTTTTACACCCCCTTCCCTCCTCGTGCTTCTTTTCTCCATCTCTGCCTTTTCCACCTCGAAGTCCTCAGTCCTATAGAAGCTAGTAGACTCGTAGAAAAGAGATTCGTAGCAATAGAAAAGAGAAATAAGAAATCTGAAAATTCTTTTTTTCCTTTTTTTTTTTTCGTCGGGCCAAAAAACGTCCTCTTCCATCTCTCTGCTCGTCCGTCATTCGGCAACATCATTATGGGAGAAACATTTAATTCCGATTTAGCCCCGGATAAATCAACGACCTCCTAGGAGTTTTCTAGAAATCTTTATCCAAAGCTAGAACCCTTCCCCTCCTGTCCGTTCGTCCCCCCGTTAGAAGACCTATCCAAACTGTCTACCTTTAGCTTTATACGGTGAAAGATGGACGATCTCGAGTTAGTCGGATGACTTTCTCCACGAAAGGATTAAGATTACCGTTTGGTGGCGCCCGAACTCGGCGACGAAACTTAGAAAGCGACCTCTTTCGAGTTTGAGTGTCATCCTCCTGATTCCGCAAACCCCTTCGCTACGTCACTGACTTTATTTGCAGTAGAAATATTTCCATACCCCTTTCCGATATCTATATACTGACGAAAATATAGTAATGACGTTTTCGTTACGTTCTGACTTTGCAATATGTGATTTTCTATAGAAAATGAGAATGGTTTTATACGTATACGCATTATCTATTCGTCTATCCCATTTCCAGATTTTCACCCCCTTTACCCTCCTACTATAGAGGTTTTTATAGCTTTTCTACTATCGAATTTTTAGTCAGGCAGCTGGGTATCTCTCAGATCGGTAACTTTGCGAAATAGAGGGATTGACGGTGGAAATGAACAGGGGAAAGCATGAAAGAGATGGAATTGGGTAGAGAGTTACAGTATTGAGAGAAAGGACGGATCGACGGGGGAAATGCAGAAAAAGGACGCCCCCTTTAACGAAACAAGATCGGCAAGACGAATTAAAGATTTTAGAAACGCGAGGCAGTTTTTAAACCGACCCCCCCCCCCCCGCCCTTAATTTTTACTCCTGATGCTGGCGAGGTTATAACTTTTAAGAAGGCGACTGAAGTCGAAGGTAACATTGCTTCTCGAACGACACGGAAATTTCAGTAAGGAGGGAAGCATCAGAGTTAAATATATACAGTGGGGAAGAGAACCAACGAGAAGTGACGTCACACCAACTAGAATATTTCTAGAAGGGATTAAACGCCTGGGTCTACTAGGCTTAATTGGAATAAGCTTTCAATCCACCTGGTTAAAAACAATTAAACTAAAAGAAGGTAGTGGTCGGGTCATCCGATCACATTGTTCTTTTCCCCACTTGGTCTATATTTCACTCTGATTGTCACGTCCGTTTCCAAAGCTCGCGAAAAAGTATTACCTCATCTGAAGCATAGAGAGAAACTGGGATGATTGTAAAAATATTGGGATGTAAATTAAGAGGTTTTTCTGGTAACAAAAATATAGTCTGAATCTCCCTTTGTAATATTATTTCTTGAATGGAATTAATAGTAGGCTTTTTCATTGAGGCGACGAGTACTTAGAAAATGAATATCATTGCCATTTTCTGAATTTTTATTATTACCTGGGTGTAGGATATATATGGAAAATATTTTTATCATATTTTGTGATATTAATATTTACTCCTCCTTCATGCTTTTCCATGCAATTGATCTCTACAAATATGGTAATTACTTAAACATTTCAAATATAGTACTTAATTTTATTTTCCTATAGTTAAATTGTACATAAATTGGTTGAAGAGTTAAATATTGCACGAAAGAGGAATGAAAATAGTTTTGTAGTTGGAATCTACTGCAAAGATTTAAGGGCGTAAGACCTCAAAAGTAGTGGGAATGGAGGAATCTTATCGGAAAAGATATGAAAAAAAAAACAAAAATAGCAGGAAAGTATGAATCAGATAGTTTGATTTAGTAGGATTTTCATCATCTTCCTTTAGATTAAGATATACCAAAACCCAAAGATATTAGGGGCTTAAAACTAGAAAAGGACGCCCCCTAACGAAAGAAAAAAGGAAAAAGTGCATTACCAGCGTTCTGCGTCTGCCGTGATGCACAAACTTGTGACCCGGAGAGTGCCTAAAAAATGATTGATGATGTTAGGTGGGCACTCCCGACTGGCATCTCTTCTTCTTATGACATTTATTGGCATCAACATTTTCGCTATATAGGGATTTTTTTTTTTCGTAACCTAACTCTCTTTCTCTCTCTCTCTGTAAGATTCGACTATGAATATGGTAAGAAATAAGTCGTAGGAGCAGAAAAATCCGAGACTTTGAGAGACTCTTTTTCTGACAAAACCCCCTCTGCCCCCACCACGAATTCTGATAATTCCTAAGTCTCGCTTCGTTTAATAATTGATGAATGACACGATGGTCAGGACCAAGTCGAGTCGCCGCTTTACCCCCTTTAGTTATTTTTTATTTCTTCTTAATATCCTTATAACCAGAGTCTATGAAGTTACCCGTCTCCGCGGAAAACGTAATAATCTTCTTTCCAAGGTTTTTCTTGATATCTTTTGATACATATATATATATATATATATATATATATATACATTTTTTTTTCATTCCCTTGAATACCAAAAAGAAACGAAAAATATCTTTCCAGTGATAAGTCTCACAAAAATTGAGTTGTAATATTCGGTTAAAACTAAATGATGCTTTCAAAAATAGACCAGTTATAGAAAAGTTAAAATTCCTAAATTTTATAAATTTTTCTCTATCCTTATGTTATAATGAATGCTCATCTAAAGAGTTGAGTGACAGTTTTGAGCCGTTTTCAATACGTCGAAAGATTAATAATATTATTTATATCTTAAATAAGCTACTTTCACACTAGACCTTTTTGAACGAGCACATCATCTCTAGAAGGTAATAATTACGTTTATTGGGGAAAAATCTCTACAGTTACCCCAAATTTCACAATTTCACCTTAACACAACGGTTAAAAACGCGACTATAGTGTATTTTTATATCCAAAACTGGTTTCAAAATACGTTGTGTAAACGAAACTTGGTTTCATATTTGAAATTATTTTTTTTTCCCGCCAAAAAAATTATCTTCTTTAGAAATTCATAACTTATTTACTTATGAACCGATTTGAACGAATTTGGTCTCATTTTGAAGCCCTTTTGAAACTCTATCTGAATATATAATTCCAATATTTGTGAGACTTTATCTTTAATGTCATAATCCCCCTCGTATTCCCTCCACGAAAAATTGAAACGCGCGCGTCAAAAAACGTTAGCGCTCGGCACGCGAGAGGTCAGCAAAGTGGGATGGCAGAGGCTTTACGTAACGGGAAAGAAAATGGGGGGAGATGAAAGTAGAATTTTCTTTTTCTTGCAGATATAATAATCCCTCCCCCCACACGCCAGTGTCAAAAACATCCAAAATTTCGATTATATAACGCGTATGTGAGAGGCAGAAAGAAAACCACGCGCGAATTTTAAAATTTAAACAGAAAAAAGTTTTATCTGTAATATAATTATGAGGTTGAAGCTTAAGCGACCGATCTGTACATAATATAATCGTTATAACATTTTTTCTTCATATAAACAAAAATTAAATTAATTAAAAGAGAATTAAAAAAAAAACCCCAAAACAAGATGAAATTAAACCGAATTGTGGTTGTAAAAAGTTTAAAAGAATTGATAAATATAATATTGGTAGGCATATTTTGAGAAAAAAAATAAATAAACAAAAAAACAAATAAACTGCAAATATTTAAATTTCGCGCGAAAACAGTTTAAATGGCGTAAGCGTAAATCTGAATTAAATATTATTAAAAAAAAAACAATATTTGCTTGATAATAAAATAATTAAGAATTAAATTTAAACGCTCGCTCGCGATTTTTCTGAACCATTTTCTATAAAAAATAAAAAACCCAAAAAAAAAAATTGCCCCGAAAATTGTATAAAGCGTAGTTAAAAAATTGAGAAATACAAATATATTCAGTGTACAATCCCCTTTAATGTTCCTTATTACATGTGCTCAGTGATACGTTTCACTTAGGTACCGAAACTTACACACGCAACAACAACAAAAACTAAATTCTCAGCTTTTTTTTTTTAAATAAAAATATTTATTAAAAAAAAATCGCTAGTGATAGTAAGAAACAAAATGGTACCTCTGATAAAATACAAACCAATGTGCTAAATTATAAAAAAAAAAAGAGGGACATTTCTATAAACCGTATTATTAAAAACAAATAAACACGAGAAACCGAACTATTACCCTAAATTTTAATTTAATTTTTAGGGATGGTTTATGAACTTTATGAACTGATGGTAAAACATTCAATCAGATGAGGAGAAAAATTGATATAAGATAAAAAAAATATAAATTATAGTTTTAAAAAACAAACAAACAAAGGTTTAACGCGTTACGGATCTGTTTTGAAAACAAAATAACGTAATACAGGCAATTTTTATCATGGGAAAAGAAAATACAGAGAATTTAACGCAAAAACATAAAAAACATGTTATTCGTAGATGTTCGTGAAATAGGGTATAGTGTCAAAAATTAAAAAAAAAAAAGAACATCTTTTGACAATATACAAAACTCTTTTCTGTGTGTAAATATGTAAATGTGGTCCAGAAAACCAATACAAAAAGAGTTAAATGAGAAAACAAAAAAACATACAAAAAAAAAATTACATACTGTGTAGATTTATGTGGTGGTGTATTAAGATTGGCTTCATAAAAAAACATAAAAAAAAACGCGAATTCTAATTTCGAATTCTCTTGTAACAATATTAAAACAAACCAAAAACAAAAACAGTGTCAGTATAAAAATTAAAACAAAAGATGTGCTCGCAATAAAGTTAGATAAATATTTCGAGACTATCTATTATAACCATTTGCCCGTTTATTAGGCATATATAGAATTATTTAAAGTGAGGCTGTCACGGAAATTAAGTAGCATTAAAAAAGATTCAAAATATATATACATATGCGGAACAGAAAAAATTACAGCAACAGTAAAAATACATTTTTTATAATAGCCATTTTCGACATTTTTAAAATAAAAATTTCCTAGCAATACTACGTCATCACTTTTATAGAGCGTGGCTATTGTAGAGCCTCGCGCGTTCTGGCTCGAATGATAAGGTCGCCTTCGCGCGATCTTTTTCCTAAAAGTACTTAATCCAGAAATTAAGGTTCTTAAGAACGCCTCAAGCCCCAAAGGTATACAATTTTGAATAAGCCTTTTTAATAGTGTGACGTAACTAAAAATATAACCCATAGAAATCGGGGGGAAAAATGGTGTCAGCCTCTCTTTAAAGAAAAATGTTTAATTGTAGAGCATATGACTTTATTTGTTGTAGAATTCCAAATAAAATTTAAAAAGTGTCAATGAAATAAATAATATTAATACATTTTTGTCTTTTATTGACATTAATTTGTTAAATTATAGATATAATAATTCTTTTTTTTTTAACTATTTTACTTCATTTATGAGTAATTTCATTGACAAAGGGCCACGGCTCGAATCGTATGTAATGCTTTTTAAATTGTGTTTACCATAAAGTCATCTGCTCTTATGGTTAATCATTTTTTTCAAAATAATATCGCCATGACGTCAATAAACAACTTAATACAGAATTAGGTGCCAACAGATATCCATATAATTTTCATTTGGTGCTTTATGCGTGGTTTAGTAGAAACTAAGTCACGTCTAATGAATATTTGCCATGATGGTTTTATAACTATATAACGCTTTAAGTGTACGATAAATTTATTAAACCTGTAGATTGGATTCGAAATGGGATAACCTTAATCTTATGTTTTTTATATTTTTTTAGATAATTTTATTTTCGGATTAATTATTTGTGATTTTTATATTCAGTCAATAATTATTAATAGGTCAATAAATAGGGTTTATCCACCCGCCACCTTTCCCCCGCCCAAAAACTTTGATACTTTATCTATAAACAATATATACTTTTATTCAAACTATAAAACAGCGGATTAGAAATTTACATTTCTTAATAGAATTCGTGTAAAATAAATCTTAAAAATTCAAATTCACTCACAATTCGACGAAAATTAACAACAAAAGATTTATTTTATATATTATTAGTATTTCACAAAAATATATTTAAAAATTTTCTTATCCGAACGTCTTAATGGGATAATTTTCGAGGATAAAGCCATTTTCGGATTAAAACGGGTACAAATGTTTTTCTTTATTTTATCTACGGATAATTAACTTATTTTCACTAATTAGACATGTATTTCTATGAATAGAGGGGCTTTACAACAAAGTAGACAAATAATATTTGTTTATTCGTTGCATCTTCAGATAAAATTGATTTTATTTTGATTTGATCTTACTATTTATGTCTAAAATAGATGGGGAGAACCTGTTAGAGATGAAATTGGCAGCACCATGCCTTTGGGAAATATTAATTCGAATGGGAAAATAACATGGTGTGCCGACTATATTCTATTCGTAAATAATGATACTTTAATAGTTATTACCAAATATTGTTCAACATAAATTGATAGAGAAGAGAATGAAGTCAACCCTTTCCTATTAAACCTTTTAGTATCAATATTAAACCTTTTAGTATTTAAACAAGGATTATTATTTCAAATATATATATATTTATGCAAATGAATTTTAAAAACCTTTCTTAGTTCCGGCTTCTATCCGAAGCTAGGAATCGATCATTCGAGATGATGTTTTTTTTATTTAATATATCTTAAAGAATATTTCATAAGATATTTTCTTTCAAATGGGTCATCCTCTTCTTAAAATTTAGAAGAATATTTAAATATTTTTCATTGGCGGAACAATGAAAGAGCTCTAACTTAAATAATTTCCGTTTGGTATTAAAAAAAAAAAAAAAAAAAAAAAAAAAATCGTATTTCTAAAATATTTGAGTATTAGTTTTTTTTACCCAATGCACTCTGAAAAATAAGCTATAGGGTGTACAAAATTCGATGGGTTCTTTTATTGTCATTCTCACGACATAGAAAATAGGAATTTTTGCACAAAAATTGGGAATAGGGGGGAAAAAGACCTGGGTATAAAAATCCACATACAAAGCATTGTTGTATTTTTTTTTTTTTTCTTTTTTTTTTTTTTTCTAGTATATATACATGTCTTATGATTTATGTTAGCGAAAGCCTGCAATTCGCTATTGATATTCAATACCCCGTTTTTTAACCAAACATAAGCGTCGCTTTCCATGCCTGGCCAATCCACCCGTGAAGATGCTAGGCGTCTATATTATAAAGGCAGTCGCGCATACACCTAAATGTTTTCTTTCGATTTTATTTAAATTTAGATTGAATTTATTTTCTTTAAAATTTAAATTAATACTTATTTTATTTAATTACTAATTTTACTCAACATGGGCTCAAAAATATTTTAAGAGTTCTAATATTAACTGTATTTTGAAACCAAATGAATTTTTCAAATTTTTTAAAACGTTTAGGACCCGGCTGGAAGAGGGGATATATTATATATTAATTTTAATACAATTTAGATTTTGAATAAATGTGCTAAGGAGATAATTTGAAACCAAAATATTAGGAAAATGGAATTTTTCAACCGTTTTAGAGAGAATGCAACCTAAAAAGTGATTTTTTCTTTTTTTTATCGATTCATTAGCGTTTAAATAGACCTAATCCACCAGTAAAAGTATTAAACTAGAAATAAATTTAAAACTTACTCTGAAAATAGGCTTAGCTTGATTCATGGAGATCCTGAATTTCTTCGAATTGATTGGTCAGCGACCAATCGAATGTTATTGAAAGTCTTATGGAGATCGAGTTTTAACGACGGACCTTTGCTCATTGGTCGCTGACTCTTATATGCGAAAAAATTCAGGATGTCAGTGATTTCAGCTAAGCCTATTTTCTAGCTACGTTTTAAATCTAGTTTAATAATTGTCTGTAAACTTTTCTACTGGTGGATTATGCCTATTTAAACGATAAGGAATCGATAAAAAATCTTTGGCAACTCGAAACCAACTGTGAATAGAATGTTTTTAGAGGAAAACTCAAGAAATTTTAAACATTTTGGTGCGCGATGGTCTTAAGTTAAAGGAAGGAAAAAGAAAAAGTGGGAGAAGAGTTTTGGGTGGAAAAAACTATATTCAGTTATCCTTTAGGGCCATAGCTTAAAACTCGCGTTTAATCGAAGCATCATTTATAGATTAATCATCCCGTTTTAAACGGAACTTATTTTCGCCGAAAAATCTCCAAATAATAGCCAATGAAAATATTTTTAGGGAAAACTCCTATCAAACAACGTTTAAAGCGTCATCCAAGAAATTTCTCGAAGATATTTCTTCTTCGAGGCGCGAAGGCCGTCTAGATGAAAAACTATCGCGCGTCTAGAGATATAAAATTAAATATCGTTTTCGGATCGAGGCTCCAGGGTCTTCCCCGCATATTTTATCATTAATAATCTTAAGATTTCTCTGATAGGCCGTTCCGGCGACGGGGTAATCAACATTTTCTTCTACTTATGTCCGCCCTTCGTCGAACCACCGCTCTGCCAAGTACGAAGGGTAGTTACTCGCGACGCTGACAGCCAATCGCGTCTGTCTATGTCAGTTAACGCTCGCCTCACTTTGCCGCATAAATAAACCATAATGCGGGACTTTGACCGTTGTTTGGTTAGTTTGACGAATTATGTTTGCCCTTCAGACGGCCTCCCGTTTACAAATTTCTGAATAATAACAAGCTCGCGATCCGTTTATTAGGTCGGTTTGCGGTCGCAAGATGGCGGCTCTAGTTTCCGCTTCCGACCCATTGTTTAAAGGTACGATGACACATTTTCAAGATCGTTAATGAATAGAAAATAATCGATTGTGAAAGAATTATAAGTTTGCAAAATAGCGAAAACTCAGATTAATACATATTGTTAAGCCCCATAGGTTATTTTATTTTTAAGAATAAGAATTTATGGAGCGACCAGTGTAATCAAAGTTTTCTAGTGACATAAAAACCTAAAACTATATGAATGTTAACCAAAAATCAGGAACAGTCTTAGAATTTGC
Organism: Odiellus spinosus; assembly: GCA_963920705.1. Classification (NCBI taxonomy): domain Eukaryota; kingdom Metazoa; phylum Arthropoda; class Arachnida; order Opiliones; family Phalangiidae; genus Odiellus; species Odiellus spinosus. Next base: position 12,549,881 of record OY987228.1, on the reverse strand, counting down.
CATAATATATGGAGATTTTGAGGTACAAGTACTTGGACATATGAATAATGCCATTCTTTTTAAGAACGAATAGCTCAATCAGGTTTTTCAAAACATTTGATGTTCTTAGAAGTATCTTAGAAAATTCAATGGAAAACCCGGAAAAAGCTCGGAAAGTTCAATAGAAAATGTTGTATGAACTCTGATTTGAAATTATCCCCATTTTTTGGTGGCCCCAAAAGACTAGTTTTTTTTTTTAGTAGATTTCTCGGTAATTCTAATTGAACTCGTTTGAAACGCATGAAAATTTATTTTCTTGCTCATTCACTAGACTGTTGTACGTAATATATAGTAGGTACATTTATAAGAAAGTGCATTGGTTCCTCCGGCCTTCCAATTTTTTGGCGCGGAATAATAAAACGTGTCACCTTCACTTTCAAACTCACGACGCGCGATAAATATTAACAGATATTCGAATTGTAAACATTGCGGTTGTCGTTGAGAGAATTTTCGTTTCCCGCGAGTACACGGGAACATTTTCAAGACCCTGATGGGTCCTAGCTCGAATGGGGTTATTAATTGCGCGGGACTCGTTCCAAAATGTCAGATTTGAAACTGTTGGATGTTTTTCTTAGTAGGAAAAAAGGCTGAGCCAGTGGTAAAACTAAAAAAAGGGGGTCCAAAATGGGGGGAAAAAGCTTTTTTTGTTTTTAAAGATGGCACGATGGGAATGAAAGAGTACAGTTGTATTAGTTTCGGTTTCTCAACAAGCGAATGATTTTAAACGTAATTTTTCATTCCAAATTAAGAACACGACATTCTCATTAGAAAAACTGTTGGTTTCTACGAGTGTGTTTTTATATTAAACAAATCTATGTTTATGCAAAATAGATTTATTTTGGACTGAACTTAGAATAACTAATAATGTTCTTTAGCTCTGCATTTTATTGTTTACGAAATAAAAAGGCAGAAAAGTTTAGGTTTAAGAATATTTAACACGCGAACTAGCAAAGAAAAATACATTTTATATTTTCTTATTCATTCCAAATTAGGTAAAATTTATAAAATGGCTTGTTCCACTTGTTTTTTATTCAGAATCGGACGATATACGTCACGTGGCTTTCAATGTGCAACGCACTGACGTCTACAGTGACGATTATGTTACATAAACTAGTAAAAACTTCTTTGAATTCAAAATTCACAAAGTTGTCCAATCACGTGAAACGTTAGAAATTTTTTTAACGATACTATACCGATAAAAAGTTATTTTTTAATTGATTTTGACTCTTAAAATATGCCTAAAAACTGTATTAAAACTCACCAAAGGGTTGGCGGTAATTTATAGGTTATTATCATTGTCGAAATCCAGACACGTTAAGCCTAAATTCATTAGAAAAATAATCGAGAAAACTGAGTTGCTAGTTGATGCCATTATAACATCGTATAAAAATGGGACTTTAACGAATTTAACTCAAACAAGCATTTTAAAAGTTTAAATAGATTAAAAAATAACTCTTCCCTAAATTCTAGTATCCCTTTAAGCCGAGAAAAGACGTTCTAAACGGAACAAATAAATCTGGGGTTTATTTCGATAACTCTTTAGTTTATAAAATCGATACTAAGTTTGATAATTAAACTATACGATAAAATTTAACATGTCAAGAGTTTGAAAAAATTAAACCAAAGGAAAAAATATATAGAGAAAGCTACTTTTTTTCTTCGCCATTTTTTTCAAGTGGACGACTGCTGAATTTCCTTTTTTTTTTCTTTTTTTCTTTAAGCCTCGCCCGCTTGGACCCCAACGTCGACCTAAAATTTGCCTCTCTAATGAGATCAGGAGTCTTTTTAAGGCTCAAGCCCTTTTAAAAGCTCGATAGATTTGTATACTCCCGCTTTCGCGTGTAAAGGCCAATACAAGATATCTAGTTTTCTAGTAGCTCGGAGCACACGCACGCGTGGGGGTGGCTGGGCTTCGAAACGCTGTCGAGAAAGAGCGAGACAGAGAATGAGAGAGAAGCGAAATTTCGCTCCTAAAGCGAGAGAAAGGCCTTAGCGTCATTAATTACTGTCAGCCGCAGCCCGTCCGCCGAAAATATGCGTAACGCCGCGCTGGGAAAAAAGAAGAAAGCCCAGGGAATGAAGCGCTTCGCTTCTCAAGCGTACGACCTAGCTTTTCTATGCAGTATCAAACCCTCTCCTATCCGCCAGACTCGATCTTTCGCTTTAATGTCTGTTCATATATAAATATATATACTAGTCCTCAGTTCGAGAGCCTTTTAAGAACTATCCTCCTATTTATTTTTCGTATATGTTTGTAGTTTGTTAATATCTCTCCCGATGGCGCTTACTAATTAAAGTTAAGTCTACTTAAAAGCGCCACCGCGTGAATGAAGAGAGAAACTTTTCGAAATATTCCCAACCACGAGGTTACAGTCTCAATCTTAGTTTTAGAAACAAAGTGAAGATGAAACGAACTTATTAGAAAACTTGTTAAGCCTAAGCGAGTAAATTGATTCTAATTCAGAAAAAAGTACTAAATTAAGGCTCTTTCCATTCCTAGGAATCTCTACCACTGGTATCTTATTGGGTCTCCCAATATAACACTTCTTGACCCGAGACCACTTCCTTTAGTGAAGGAGGTGAATTTGAGATTCTTACGAATGTAGTAATTTTCTCTAAATTAAACTAATTATTGGCCTACATTTACCTATAATACTTATAATTTTCAAATAACAAAACATCACTCTAAGATCAGTGGAGATAATTTAGAAATATTTGCAAATAAGCTATAAAAGTTCTCTTTTCGTCTTCCCTTTCTAAAAATAAAAGAAAGCTGGTCTTGAATCAAGCGAGTTCCAGAAACAACCGTCAGGTAGAGCTAGTTTCCCAAAACATTCGGTAATTTAGAGTAATTCATCATGGCGTCGAAACTCCGAACGAGAGGCAACTTGAAGAGAGAGAGGAGAGAAAACCAAACTCACCGAAGAGAGATTCCAAGCGTCGCGCGGCTTTTCCCTCAACCTCCCTCTCCATTCAACCACGCAAGGGGGTTTCTCTTTCCCTCTCCCAAACTTATCCTTGTAACTCCGCGTCCCTCCCTTCCTTACCGCTATGTCACTAACGTTAGCAGCGCCCGCTGTGTAAAGCGGCAGAGAGTGTAAAAGTTGCTAAAAAATCTGGCCCTCCAATAAGTGGTGCCCCCAAACAATGACTCCCGTAAGCTCGAAACTCCATTAGCGTAGAGCGGAGAAGAGAAACTCTAAGGGGGTCTCGATGCTTCGAAAGACTACGGGGTGTACTTCGAAGACCGTTGAAAAAGCAATTAAATTTTGAAGAAGAGGCAGAATTTTTTTCTACGCCTCTCTCTCACACTTTCGAGGATCTGAGTTTTTTTATATATACTTTCTAATGCACCTGAAATTCCAATAGCTTGATGTAACGTGAAAAAGGAATCTTTCTTTCTTTTTTATTCAAACACTTCTCTCTTCCCAAAGTCTTTGGGGGTTTGATATTGAAAGCGACGTTAGAGAAAGAATTTTTTTTTTTTTTATTCTTTGAGCTTTTTCCCTTCAGAGTATGCAGAGTTGCTCCATCCTTTTTGCTGAAGCTTGAAATTCAAATAGACTAAAATTTGAGAATCAGCTTTTCAAGTAAAATTCGTGAATTTTGAGTAGAATATCTTAGATCCATGAATAACGAGATTTAAAACTTTTTTCATTCTTTTTTTTTTTAAAGGAAAGATTAACGTTATTTAAATTGTCACATACTGTCTTAGAACTGGTAGAATATTGCTACCAAAATAATAACCAATTATTATTGGGCTCGAAGAGAATAGAGGTAGTTTTTCCTCGCTCTGCCTACGCTAGACCGTAAGCCTTCAGACTAGAGATATTCCCGGGGAAATAGTACCTCATTGAAATATATTTTTATTGGTTGGTTTTAAGAAAGTGTTTTATACATGTGCAGAGACAGGGCAACCCGATTTAGTACTAGAATTTTGGTTATTTTATTTATTTTTTGATGTAAACAGATTTTGCGCGGTGTAAGTTTCCCCAAAAAACCAAATATCCATTAATTTAAGAGAGCTATTTCACTTTTCAATTAAAATCTGTGATTGCTTAGAGAAAGGAATTTCAATTTTGTAGTTTTTAGACTCCTATTTGTAGTTTTCACCAGGGTATTTTCTAAGAAATGCTGAATTTACATGAAGAATGCTAGAGTTTTTTCCTTCTTTTCTATTCGGTAATACTGCAGTATCTAATCTAGTAACCTCAGCGTATTTTTAACACAACAAAAAGAATCGAGAAAAGGATCTCGGGACACATCACGGTAAAAATAAACTTTTAATGGTTTTAAATTCACTGTAAGGCTTTGATTCGTTTATTTCTTCTTTTTTATATGTTGAGTTCGCATGCCGATGCGTTTCCACAAAAAATTTCTGGTTTCTCTTATTCCAGAAATAAGTTGAATGAAAATAAAATATGGATACTCTTATATAGTGAAATTTCATCACGTTCCTAGTATATCTAAAGCCACATTAATAATAGAAATAGGTCGCGTCTACACTAAAAGACTTTTAAAACCAACCGTGTTCGAAAAAGGTCATATTGTAAAATTTTAGGGTCAACTGCGGAGATCCATTGTTAAACGATGTAATTATTAGCTCGAAGAATTGACTTGATTCAAAAACGGTTTAAAAATGCTTTCAAAAGTCTTTAGAACGACTTTAAAAATATTTTCAACTGTATTTTAAAGGACAGTTTTTAAAATTTTGGGCTCAACTAGGTATCATGATATTTAGTCAAATTCAAGATTTTAAAACAACGGTATTGTGATAACAAACTCCATTTAGGGTGGAAATTTGAAAGTTCGCTGTACTCTAAAGCTCTGTTCACATTAGAGACTTTGCAACCGTTCTAGAAAGGTCAAAATGTAAAGATTTAAGGTCAACTGTAAAGATCATTCTCAAAATACGTAATTATTATCTTGAAAAGTTGATTTAAAGATTCAAAAAGGTTTGAAAACTGTTTCAAAATCACTCGTGTGTTTGTTTCACGTTTTAACTTCGAAACTTAAGTTAAAAAGGCCTAACTCTCGCCTCAGTTTTCAAATAACAACACCGATAATAGTTTCTCGTAAGAGAGCGTAAGAAACTGTTTTTGGTGGTGGAATAATTTTCACTTTGTTGTTAATTCAGTGTGTTTTCTACTTCAACCTAAAGGCAGTTCTTATATACTCCTGATATTACTGAACAAATCGTGGTGCTGTATACAACCAGGCGTTCATAAACCCATAAAGAAATAATGAAGAAATATTTGTCTGGCTTTAGTGAGTGCGAGAGGGGGATAGAAATGAGCAGGCAACCAATTTTTTTTTTTTTTTTTTTTTTTGCCACTTATTAGCAATTTCAGTTCTTGAAAACCAATAAGATCACTTCCATGAGCTCTTGATTTATGAATTCCTGATACAACCTATTCAATATTTTTAGCTCGTGAAATAATGTTGAATGAAGTATAACACTTACTTGTAGATATTCATATTAACTGAGAAAATTACACCTACTCAACCTTGTACGGGTTGAATTTTTAAATTGAACTCTCTGTAAATCTCGAATAAGGGAGAATCTCATCCTATTGTGTATCTCACACTTAGTGTTCAGCGTGAAAGAATCCAAAACTAAGTCTATATTCAAAGTAAGGGTTACTTTTAGCTGTACTGAAAATTCGGCGTGAAATGTATTACAGCTCTCTTACTTCACTTGGTATTCCTAACATGGCAAACCTTCTGGAATTTCAATTCCCCGCCAGAATAGAATTAATTCTTTTCTATATGGGGAGGGTGTCTCTATTTTGGACCAGATTTTTTTTCGACTTTTCTTTTTAAAAAAAGAAAATGGTTTGTATGGGGATGGAAAATAGCGAATTCAATGTACTATTTAATTTCTCTGTCCGGTGGTTTTTCTTTAGAAATACTTTTGGTACAAATAAATGATTTTAGCTAGGGTCCCCCAAATGTTTGGATTAAAGGGTCGAGGCCAAATACCAGCAACAATTTTCTATTAAGTTCTTTGAAATGAAAAACCTTCACGCACATACGTACAGCCCTCGAAAATATTTTTAAACTCATACTTTGATATAACTGTATATTGCTCTTTGCCTTATATATTGTATTGATGATTACATTGCAAGCTAGGAAAACCTATAGTGGATTAATTTCCAATGTTAAAACTACCAGAAAAGGTAAAGTAGTTCCGCAAATTGTTGGTGAAATAGATATAACGAGTGTAGTCTTTCCCCATCGATCCGTTTTCTAGACAAAAATCTCTCTCTCTTTCTCCTCCAGCTGTCTAAGTCATCATACTCCATTGTATATGTTAGTTTTAGCGTACGATTGAGGCGCCATCAGTGGCGTTTCGTTGCAAGCATTAAGTTTAAATTTAATTATTTAATTCATTTATTTTTATAATAGAAAATTATAACTACTCTAAATTAATTTATTTTTCGGATCTAAAATTTATTTATGAAATTTTAAATTTCTTAATTTTTTTTGACTTTGAATTGTTTTGAAATTAATAATTAGTTAATGACTTTATGTATTTACATTTTACTTGTAAGAGATTGAATAGGAAACTATTATAATCGCTTTAAAATGGGTTTTATTTTTTTAATTGACTATGACGTCGCGATAGCTAGAATATTTCGATGGAAGTTAAACTATAGTTCTATAGGTTAACCCGCTATAAGCTCTGAATCAACCTGGTAGAGAACAGTGGGGAAAAGATAAAAGTTCGCCAATAATTGAGAACTTATTGTAAAGCTCCCTCTCGGGGAAAGAGCCACGTGATCATATAATGTGTCTATTTATTTTATCAACATATTACAGCATGGGCAGTTGGCTAAAATTAAGTTGGCATATATCCAATTTTGCACGAAAAATTGGCCGATAATGAAACTGTGTTTTAATTCACCCCCTTCCACCCACAAAAAAAAAATTGTGTAGACTCTTTAACGACTCATTTTTGAAGTGAATTTTAAACGGGTTAGTTAGGGCTCGTTCTTGCTACAGTTATAATAGTTTTTTTTCTTGATATATGTCGTAATTTTAGGACAATCTTTTAAAATTTACGTGGTAAGTTTTTAATGATTTGATTAATATTTATTTAATATAATCTAGAATAATTGTAATGGGAAACAGTTCCACCTGGTAGGAAAGGTCGCCAATACTTGAGAACTTACTGTACAACCTATTATAGGCGAGTTTACTCCCCCTCGGGGAAAAACCACGTGATCATGTGTCTATTTATTTTATCAACATATTGAGGCATGACTAATAATTTCTCATTAAATTCCAAAATTGATTTTGGCCAGTAGGCTAAAGTTAAGTTGGCTTATAGCCAATTTTGCACGGAAATTTAAAAAAATTGGGCGATAATGAACTGTGTTTTTAATTCACCCCCCTTCCACCCACAAAAAAATCGTGTAGACTCTTTTACGACTCATTTTTGAAGTGAATTTTAAACGGGTTAGTTAGGGCTCGTTCTAGCTACATTTATAATCGGGTTTTTTCTTGATATGTGTCGTAATTTTAGGACAATCTTTTAAAATTTACGTGGTAAGTTTTTAATCATTTGATTAATATTAATTTGATATAATCTAGAATAATTGTAATGGGAATTTGAAATTACTTCGCCCCCAGAGTTGTTCATGGTCGGGTAGATGTGGTTTTAAACCACAATGAGTACGCCATTTAAATATTTAGGTCAATTATTCAAACCCTGGTGAGTTTTGTTAAGCTAGGTTATCACGTTGGCAACTTTAAATTCATTTTGAAACTTTTTAATTGTTTAAATATACGTTTCTATGAAATAATACCATTTTTTTTGATTGAGGATCTATACAATTGACCCCAAAATTTTCATTTTCACTTTAACGATTTCAAAATGTCTTGCGCGTGTAAACGTAGCTTTATGGATAAAATTTTCTCCACCCGAAAGGGAAGGAAATGATTCGTAATGTCATTTCTTTTTATTTAATGACCCTCAAAACATTGTCACTTTCTCTATTAATATATTTAAACACAGTTGCATTAATTTAACTGAGATTATAACAGTGCCTCAATTATTTTCCTTGGTTATTAGGTATTTAAAAGATACATTAGACAAGCGCAACTACTGTGGCTTGAGGCAATAATAATCACTGTGTATGCTTCACATATAGAGTTTTAATCCACTATCACCATTAACACCGAAAGTTTTGGTATACAAATGTGATTACAAGAATTATAATTCATAGTATAGGTAAAGATTGTGCTATCAAGGACGTATTTATTTCTAAAGAACGTGGAGGAACATAGGTAGCCTCTCTAGCCAAAATTCGGCTGCTTTTTTGTTTCTCAAAAAGCGCTAAATCGCACCCTTTCCTCCTGAGGCCAATTCCCTAAACTTTCGAATCTTTATCTAGTAGAGAACTGTGGGGTTTTGAAAATGCTTCAAATTTTAGGTGAAATTCTGTGGGGAAATGTAATTTTTTTTTTATTTATAATTCTCGTAACCGTTTCTAGAGGGAGTTATGGTTAAGTTAAAGGCAAACTCGTTATAGTTAACCATTTAGTTCACCGGGAGAGAAATGACGACATGAATATACTATCCCACTAGTCTACAGCCCTGAGTTCTGAACCAGGTTAAGCCTTTTTTTATTAAAGCCTGGGTATAAGGTTAGCTCTCTTATCATATTTTCCATTCTATTCTACTTTCTTTCATGCAAGATTTATTCAATGTAAGAAATAACAACCACTTTTTGAAACATACCGTGAACAATTGAGCCTTACATTTCTTCTTTATTACCAATAAACTTTGCGCAATGAAAGATATAATTATTAGTGTATGTTAACGATCAAAGAAAAATTGTTAGAAATTACACGTTTTCCTGGTTCAATAGAACTTCAAAAACAGATGATATATAAAGCCCGGTCTCTTGTTCCCTAGTGGCGCTTGTCAACAGCTAGTTTTGAACCCAATACCGGGAGTTTGATGGACTTTCCAGTCATTTAGGCGCTCTTTTCTCTAAGGACCTCCTTATATACTGGTGTGCGTTAGTTTTAGACACGCTAGTTTATTTTTTGCAATATTCGGCGGCGAATATTCCGTTACTGGGAAACGTTACAAATCGATTAGTTTGTCCGTCTAAGCGATGAAATGAATTACGAAATTTAATTTGTATTTTATAATCCCCTGGTGGTGAGGTTTATTTTATATCTAACCAATCTCACAAATATACTCAATTCTATATAAGCTATTATGTTTCTAGGTGAAATGGTTTAAAATCATTAGACCCCTGAGAGTTTGAATAAAAAAAAAGCTAGTTTGAAAATTATGATTGTCCATTTTAAATTCCCATGAAGGTTAGCTTATGCTAGATTCGTTTTTATTTAACCCATCCTTAGAACTAAAATAACAAATACAATTGAACTCTAAAATGAAAAATATAAATATTTAGACTTGTTCTTAAAAATTATATTGGTTCAATAGTTTTTAATTTAATTATATTCTAAGTTTAATTAATTAAAATCAAGAACATTAATTTTTGTTAAAATACGACGATCTTGTCCTTACAATGTCAATTATTCTGTAAACAAAATAGACTGTTATACAATTATACAATAGGGTTGGAATTATGTAAAAATTTTAGATTTGCATATTTTCCACAATGTTTCCTAAACTTATCTTAGACTTTTTACAATTTTTTTAATTATCAGAATTAGTGTAGCTGTACTCACGAAATGTGATGAAATTACTTGTTTTCTACTGTACATTTAATCAAATTTAATCAGGCTGATCGATATAGTTAATAAATAATCAACGCATTGTGAAAGATAAGATATTAGTTTTAAAATCAAAATAATGATTTAATCGAACAGAGATGTTTTACGTTTTTCGTCCTGTTTTAAAGATAGAGAAAATATATAATTTAGTTTAAAAACCTTGGTATTGTAGAAAACTTACGTTACATAGGACACAGATGGCTAAAGTAGTAATTAACAAACCACTTGCGTGTCTGCCGAGTCTTAGTAAGTAGCCAAGGCTTAATGTCTTAAGTTTAAAGAAAAACCTGTTGAGAGAAATTCTTGAGATGAACTTGAATAACCTAAGCGTCCTCTAACGGCGAAAGGGGCAACCTCTTGCGTGGCTGCTATGGATATGGAATAGATAGACGTGTATGGAATAGATAGACGTGTATGTGGTTTTCTTAGTAACTTTTAATTGCGCTGTTTGAATTTAAATGATGCTTATGAACTACAGGTTGTGTTAATCATCTTTGGACATTTGTTTTAATATATATTGTTAACAGACTTCCTCGATTTTTGTAAAGACAATGTGGCTTGACACAATCATGATAGCGTATATGGTCGCTACTACTTGTTTTATCTAGACTGTAGTCTTCATGACTTGTCCAAAGATCTACGCGTACCTTTGTGCTTTAATGGTTTCTGAGCACGGTAGCTCGGGACTAATGATATTTCGACGCTTTACGAATGCGTCGATGTGTTTATGGTCATGCATGCTAAGGTTTGACTCGTTTTCCCGTCGTCGACTATATTATAAGCGTTTTTTATTATTTTTATTCTTTATGGACATGTTGAAAAGAGGGGTTATAAATGGAGTCCGAAAAATGAAGTGATATTTCGTGAGAAAATGTATTCTCCGTCTGTGAATGAGAACTCTCTAATCTGATTGTGTTGATAAAATATAGCGTTGAGAATATGAACGAGTAAATTACGTATTTCAAGGATTATTAAAATCAAGTTTGGATTATATTTGGTGTGATTGATAATGGTTTTTAGAAATACATTACACCTTATTTTACATATACTCATACAAGTGCTTTACAGTGTTTGAAAAGACCTACTTTCCCCAAGAAAAACTAGTTTTCGAACGGCTGTTAAGGTCCCCAAGAAAGTGGTAACTACAGTGTAACCCTGAGTTGTTTAGGCACGAAGCTATCATGTGTTCATTTTCCTAGATGGCGCTAAAACTAACATTTGTAATTTTAATCTTATGGTACTGTCCTGGGATGGTTATAATAATTCCTATATTGCATGTGCTGCGTTATATTGTATTATTAGTAGTTGGTCTTTCTGCAGTTGGGGTGTAACTGAATGATTTCATATTTCCTAAATCATATAATTTTCTATGTTTTAAACTAAAATACAGACTTATTATTAACCCAAAGATATACAATATTAATGCATTTTTATTACAAATCTTAACAGTTAATTATATATTCAGATCTTGGATTACCCAAGATATAAATAGAAATAAGTTCCTAGCTGATATATTACAATAGTTAATATATGCAAAAAAATTATTTTTCAACAATTTTAAGGAAGACTAATTTTTAAACTCCTTTTTATTACTGTTAAATTAATTAATCTGATGCTAATTAGTTTAAAGCTCGCGTCTCGAGCGTCTTACACTAAAAAGAGACCGGTTCGCTCCCAATTTTGAATAGTTTAGTTTTTTTAAGCGTTAGAAGAGACGTGAGGAATTAAATTTAATATATTCTACAATCTGTTCGATTAATTTAAGTCAATGAAGTAATGTTGAAATGTAAGAAAATAGCTTAGAAATTCCATCCTTTCTAAGTTTCAGCGTGTTGGTTCAAAAAAGTTAAATAACGAAAGCTATAGTCGACGAAGGCGTATATATACTGGCCTACTGGGGGCATAGTTTGACACTTTATATAAAAGGCTAGTGGCTCTGTCTCTCGGAACAAATATCTCTCAGGCCCCGACTAATTAAGTCACCCGACAAGGCGACGGTATTCCGGCCGGGTATAGCCCTGCCCATTTTTGCTTCAGTGATACGACTGTTCTTTCGCGACGGCGTCTTTGAAACTTTGGCTAGCTCAGTTGCTTCCACGTTAAAATTCGAACTCGCGGGAATTCTTTCAATTAGTCGTGAAACGTTTTAGAGAAGTTTGGGTGGTGGAGGAGGGGGATATACCAAAGGGGGTTACCCATCTATTTCAAATGTAAATGCGATCTTTTGGAACGAAGGGGCTCAAGCGGGCCTATACGGGGTCCTTCCTTTTTCAATTAGTCCCTAGCTATAGCTTCTCCATACTGTACAATGACAGAAAATCGAAAGACGTCCAATTAAAATTAACACTTTTCAAAGAATGGGGGTCAGCGAGAGAACTGGGGATACTGAAAATAAACTTATTCCAACTAAATTGAATCTTCTAAGAAACTTTTTCCTTTTTTGTAAAGGGTATTTATATTGGCTTATTACTTCTGGTATTGACATTTAAAGGGAGAGTGAAAAATAAGCCTTGTTCACGTAGTAAAACTTTTCAGGAAATGTGTATGAATTGTACAAAAAATTTAAAATCTTCAGATTTTGGCATTCAATTAAAACTAGAGCCTACGACTAATCAAAACACACCCCCACCTTTGGTTTTATAAATTCCCCGCGACACGTGCCGCGGCACACTCAGAATCTCGTTCTTGATTATTTTCAATCGTGTGTACAGCAGCGCTTGTCGCGAATATTTTACGAAGCCAAAGATAGGGAGTCTTTTGATTAGTCGGAAGTTCTCCTTTTAATTGAATGCCAAAATATTAGTCTTTTCCAATTTAAATTTTATACAATTATACAGGCAAATCATTTCAATGCTAGTTAAACTTTTACTTTAAATACTAAGTTGCGATTAGGGATATAAATCTGCCTATGGAAACTGTTATTTCTATGGGAATTGAGATATTTTGTAAGGGAGTATTATGTGATGAAAGGAATGTTTATTTATATAGTGAGACTGTCACCATTTTTTTTTTTTTTTTTTTTTTTTTTTTTTTTTCAAAGGTCTATGAATTATATTTTGGTTTTTTTATACTATTAAAATGCCATATTCAAATTTTACACTTCTTGGTTGTCGTGTTTTTAAGAAAAATTCAAAATAAACTGCCAAAAATATATATTTTATTATATATAAAACTTTCTAGATTAAGAACTTTCACGAAAACAATCGCGCGGAAGTTACCTTATCACGTGCCAGCAACCATAGTGATGACGTATTGCGGGAAATTTATTAATTTGAGCGATTAGAAAATATTTTTGTCTATGGCATATATATGTATATTTAATTATCTTTTAGGAAACGTTAGTAAAATTTAATTTGAATCTTATGAAAAAAACCGTGACAGCCTCAATTTAACTATAAATTAAATCAAAAATAAAAATAGACCTTTTATTAAAACAAAAAAAAATTTTAAATGATTGTTTACTTGACTCAACTCAAGAGTCGCGTGCGATTTGGAATTTTCCATATGAAATTTGTTATTTCTGCTTGAAGCATGCAAATACTAATTTAAATAAAACGTGCGTTCCCATATACATCTATTTCAAGAGTAGTTGGTATAATTGTCGAAGCTAAGGCGAATTAATACAGTATGTTAATTCTCATTGCGAAGAAAATAGTCTGTGCCAACTCCTCCGAAAGTAACTACCGGTATACCAATTTTATTAATCGTATTTTAGCGTTTTAAGTATATAGATCGGATTCAGTTTAAACGCGTTAAAGGGACCAGGAATTCTCTGTTCAACTAAATCATGAAGAATTAGCCGTTTTGAACTAGGTTATTTGAAACAAATCTCTAAATATATGTTAGTCCGAAATATCAATATTTACCACTCAAAATCAAAATAAAAACAAACCTCCATTTCAAAATAATTCAATGGCCAATCACCATCAAAACCGATGCAAGATTCACGCGCGCGAATTTTCCGCCAAAATACCGTTCTTCACTTTCAAACGGAAATAGCCCCGAATTAGGCTTAGCGTATAATCAACCGTAAATTTCTTTTCCCACTGGATAAATGTATTTATTTTATAGGTACAGTAATATATTTTTTCGCTTTGGTAAGTTATTTATTATAATTGTTTTTATAGAAATATATTTATAAATAAATTTAGTATCTATACAAATTAACTGGTCAAAGTTGCTTTTAAGCCCTCACTTATCCAGTTCCATTATTGGTTATTGAATTATATTTCAAAATTACTAAAACTACCTTTATTTGGGAATGTTTTTTCGTCCAATTAATGAACAAAATTGATGATTTTTCTCATTTTTTATACAGTTTAACTCTAAATACTCGAACCCAGGTTTCCTGGTCACTTTAAGCTACCTTCGTAAAGAAGCAGAAAGTTGAAGTTTTGTCTACAATGTAACATTCCAGCTTTCTGCTCCTTCGCGAAGGCAACCTTAGAGCTTCGAAAACCCCAGTAAGTTAACTATACGCATATTCTAAACAATTTAAATACAGACTTTCCAAAACAAAGAAAAAAAAATAGTGGTTTTCGATAATTCACATATTTCCTGTATTTCTTGATAAAGAACCATGTCTGAAACATAAATTAATAGGAAATTTCAAGCTCATTCCAATAATAAATTTGTCAAATTATTAATTGCAATTGGAAGATAATGAAAAAATATCCAAAGAACAATTTGTTTTTCTTCATTTGATGCAACGACAAGAAATGCATTATAAATACGTTAGAAAGGTTAGATTATGAAGGTTTCGCTAATTGACAGTGCTGTATCATGGTTGAAATTTTATAAAAGCCTGTGGAAATGTTTCACCTGTCGTGCATCGACGCTGTTCACGCGAGAGATAAAAAATATTTCTATTTTAAGATAATTTATTCAATGAACTTTCCATCAGCTATTGATGAAAGAGTGAAGTTTCTTATTTATTTATACTACTCTCTTATGATCTCGGGTTGGAACTGGGATCAAAGTCGACCATTTTATAACATGCGTATAATTTTTAATAATTATGAGACACGTGAGACACTTCTGTTGCATTTTACAAGACTCTTTGTTAAGTGTCAACGCATAACAAAAAGCCTGAAACTTTCTTTGCAAATATTCATGACTATTTTATAATTATTTTCATTTTTCATCTTTATACCACCGTGACCAATATTAAATATTAAAAATAATTATATTAAAATAAGATAGTAATCGAAGTTTGTTGTAAACCGCACAAATTACATACGCCACATATACAGTATTATTACTATATAAACGAATCGTGTGTATAATTTAAAAATATGTGTCATTAAAGTTTAGGATTAGTTTGAAAGAACTATTTTATACCCTATATGATTTAACATTATGTTTAACCCGTATTTTACATTGGCTAGTTTGCAAATTAGTCTGGAACCGAAATATACATTTTATAGTAAGATATTCTTAATAACGTATCATTTACTGAAGTGTAGGGATATCTTTTTCTCCGAATGAATGAATATGAATTTATATACAAAAACAAGGACTTTATTTCCCATTTCCTACATAACTGTTATATCCAAAAATTCAAACTTAATTTTTTTACTAATTTTAAATCATTTCTTTTTCTAGTTCGGATACTTTTTACACTGTGCTTTCGATGGAATTTAAATGATACGGAAAATACGTTCGCTTATGTGGATATATTCGTCTTTTTTCATCGAGATATTTTGCATCGTTATATGAACTAACAATGGTGTTTGGCGCGTTGTGTTTGTGCTTTATTTGGAATCATCTTTGGATCTACCATATGTGGATTGCTTGGAATATCACCGTATCGCTGTAAGTACCTTTTATTATCCTATTTAAAAAACAAAAATGTAGGGGCTAAATATTTTTGTTTTATTATTATTTATTTTTAAATTTGTTTGCATTATTTGCATATTATATGAAGTCTTTATTGACAAAAAAATGAAAGGTATTATATAAGCGGGAAAGAAATCATTGGTGCCTTAATTTACTTTGAAGTTGAATACTGTTAGTATTCATGAGTCGTTTAGGTGTCACCCAGTCTGCGCATCCGACTTTATTCGATATATAAAAACTAGTTTAATAAAAATTTAACATTGTGCGAAAAAAATTATAGGCCTTTTTTTCCAAGAGAACGTCGGAAAATAATACCATGGCTAATTACTTTAATAACCGCTGGTCTTTATATCGTGTCTGGGACTATCATTTACCAAAATTTTACCCCGAGGGTGAGAATCCTCGTATAAACGGCTAAGTCTGCGAAAAAAAAAAAAAAAAAAAAAAAAAAAAAAACCCCACATCCCTCCAATACTGGAAATGTAGACGGTCGAGTCAGTCTATACTAATCTAGAACGCATTAGCACTACGCTATCATTGATGGTGGCGTGACAGGTAATTGGATGGTTGCGCGTGACGTCAGTTACAGACCTTTCCAGCCGTTAGACCGTGGCCATAACGCTTTCAACTCAATTGACCGTTAAACGTTGCTAACTGGTCGCGCAACTTTCGGTAAAATTTATATATTTTACGATACGCAAATAATAATAAAAAAGCAAGGGTTCATTGACGCTTAATTTTATAAAATTTAAAATGCAAAATGCATTGGAAAACGATGCTGGTATTGCATATTTTTAATTAATTTGTTTTTCGAGACATTTCGCCTCGAGTGTGTCACTATAACATATTGTACGTACATAGACAACTTATAAGATATGTATATATATATACTCTCCCCTATTTTAAATTTTACTGGTTTTTTAGAAAGATTCGTTCTGCATTTTAATTTCTCTTGTTACTAGCTGATGAAGGCAAGTAATTGCGTTGAAAAAGTCCCGTCGTCGTAGAGTCTATCGGGGCGATTTTTTTTTTTTTTGTTCCTAGTTTTAGCCGGCCGAGTAATTTCATGACCCCCTTACGGTCGCCTTCGGTAATACAGGGGAGTTATATATCCCTCCCTTTTCGCCTCCGCGGGCCGCCTAAACGTCCCCCATTGGGCGACGCGTATCACGTGACCATTTTCGGTCTAGGAAATTATGACTTTTAGTCGGTAAAAAAATACGATCATGCATCGAGACAAAGGCGAACCGATATTGTAATTTTGTATCCCCTAAACGCCGTCCCAGTCCTGCCTCGCCGACCACCGGATCGACCTCGGCGCTTCGCGACTCTCTCCTACTTTTTTTTGGCTATATCGAAAAGAAAAATCGGGACCGCGCCCTAAACGCGATCTTTTTGGTGGTGGAACGATCGGCGGAAGAATTTTCGTACCCGAGAAGAGAAGAGAAAGCCGAATGTCGTTCGTCGCTCCATTCGTTTAAAAAGTTCAAGACCCTCAAGAGGATCCCTGAATGGATACGGGACGCGTAATCCGGTAACGTTCTAACCTCTCAGTAACTTATACCTCAACCCCTTTACCACCAAACTTCAACTCCCCCTTTTTGTACGTCCCGGTACTAATTGTTACTCTTTGTAATATAAAATAAGCGTAGCCTCTGTCACTATATTGAACTTCGATCGATTTCCCGTTAGGTCGAAAAACAGCGCCTTTGAATTATAAATATTTTAAAAATTGACTATCGCGCGCTTTTCTCGATCTACGCGTCAGTTGGCGCAGCTGCGGTAAAGCAAAAGCCGGTGAAAACGGCGGCCATTATGGAAAAAGTCGGGCCTTGGACCCTAGTTTCGCGAACAGTCATCCGAGGGCGCTGCGGATCTGTTAGATATGGATTTTTGAGCTTGAGTTTATCGAACGCGATGGTGTAGGATCAGAGCGACATCTGGAGAACGGAGGCTGCAACTAACACCTCTAGCGGTCGTGGCCTTTGTAGAAATTATGAGGGGAATGTAACTCCTCCCTCTTCCCGTTCTCTTGGCTGCGAAACCGGGTTGGGTTAGTTCTGGTCCTTACCCCTAATTATCATAAGCCGGCGTTGGCTACGCCGCTTTATTCTGAGCATGTGTAGAAAAGGAAATTGTATTAGTAGTCCTTGGGAAGCCCTGGAGACGACCGAAATAATGCCGAAATGTCCGTTTTCTTCGTTAATTCTTCTTAGGTAACGTTATTATATTTATTATAAACTTTATATAGCTAGAAATATCGTTCTTTTTTCATAATGGCGCAGTCGGTGGGAAAAAATTGTCGTTAGGCTTAAGAAAATGGTCCGTTAAAAGCTCGCAATCGATCCCACTGAAGTCGTTTAGATAAAATTTTAAATTTATCTACCAAATATTATTAGAAAAGCACGATACAAACGTTCAAAAAATATACGACATTAGTAAATTGCGTTCAAATCTAATGCGTAAGCGGTTAATGAGCGCCGCGTTCGTAAGCCTCGGTTCTTTGTTTGAAATAAAGGCTGGGTCTAAGCCTTGTCTGGCATCGGCTCCGGACGTCTGACGCGTCCCTATAGACGTATTTTAATAGTTACTATAGGTATCGATAATAAATGAAAACTTTAACGATTTAAAAAACCCCGTTAAAATACGTATATAAAGTTAGGTAACATTTTATAAAATTTATTACGACATGTTTAATTTAAATTGATCATTGTAATCGATAAAGAGCGGGAAAAAATTGTAGTTCACCATTCCCCCAACGGATGGCGCCACCAGTTTCGGGACTAACCGAAAACTAGATATAGATAGTAACGCCCCCTAACGCGAGCATTTATGTTTATATAAATCAAAGATCGTTAAAATCGACAACAAAAAGCTAATTTAAGGACGCGTTTCGCTCCAAGGAAAACTCCAACCCACGCGCAGCGAAAATAAGAAGCGGTCGTTCATTAAGAAACGTAATTTATAATCCCATATAAATTAGAATTAAACGAGCATGAAAAAAAAAATTAATAGTGTTTACTGTAGCTTTAAATCTTTTTTTTTTATTCTTATTTCCCTATTTATCCCTGGCGGGAAAAAAGAAGCAATTATCGCCGTCTCGTGTGCCATGATAAATGCTTTTGGAAGTGGTCTATAAATCAAGCTCCTGTTCGCGCATCCTTCACGATTTGTTTGCCAAGCGGAAGGGTTATGTTATTGTAGTAACCCGATGCCATTTTTTATTCGCTTTTCGCGGCCATTAATATTATTTCTCCTTGTACGCGTGTTAGCGCTCTGGACACGAAAGTCGCTTTAAGCTAGGTTTTTTTATTCCCCTTATCCTTTACCGCGAGCTTTTCATATACTAGATTTGGCTTCATTTTGGTTTTATATATACACAAAAGTCAGATGAGGGGTGGGGGGAAAGGAAGTTTGATAATTTATTAAAAGAGCGAACGTCTATTGTATTGGCCATTACCTTCAAATTACCGGTACTAGTCTCGCGAGTTTAATTACCCGTTGATTTGGCGTCATTAATTATTTTTATATATATCGCTACCTTCCTAATACTCGAGATCCATTTGTTCCCCTTTTATGAGCCCTAATAGATTACATTCCTAATGTTTAGAAAATGAACGCCTTTTCCTCCCTCCTAGTAAACTTCCCGTTCCTCTTAAAGATCTCTTATGGGTGTTGATTTAAACATTAGTGACATTAATTAGTCTTACAAAACAAGTTAAATAACGTTCCTTTTTAGTAAATTCGTAGCTAAGGTAATATTTGAGTAAGATAACTGATGTAATTTTTTTAGTTACGATGTGGATAAACTAGTTTCTTAAATAATATCGACCCCTTGCAATTTAATTTATATTTTTTATGTTAATTTAATAATTCAGGTCGGTTTATTCCCCGAATGACTAGACCATTATGTTTCCAGATTAAGTTAGTTCACCTAAATGACTAGTCGCTTTGGTCTTAAACCCTCCCACATCTACCGGATATCAGAACCCCCCCCCCCCCCCCCGGTCCCTTTTTCTTCTTCAAAGTTAGGGGCTATAGTTCTCAAACCAATCTTCGTATGTCGTGTTTCCTAGTATAGTATATTTTTTTTTCTCATCTCTCCAGCGTATACTTGTACTGTCTTGGTGAACTTTTACTTTAGCGAAAGTATAAAAAAAGAAGACACAAAAGACCCGAATAGGAGAGGGCGGATACCGAGGGAGAGCTTATTCTACACACACACATACTGCGCGCCTTGTACCAAACGACCTATATAGTATTGATTGGTGGGGGCCCTAGAATCTTTGCCTAAGAAGAGAATGGCCGAATTCAGTTCTGCTTTTTAGAGCAGGGACAGTGTTACAATAAAGGAAGGGGGTGTTACATTTTCATTCCCCTAAAAATATAACCTATATATGAAAATTTTCGAATTTTATCAGTCAATATGTTTTGTCTGACAGCGCGTTTAATATTAATGTATAATATATAATTTTATTTATCGTACATCTATACGTAAACATACATACGTGGAGTGCAAAAGACAAGACCCTTTGTTTAAACTCGTACGCGGTTAACCCAATCCAACGTTTTATATAAAATAAAATGTAAAACTCTGTAAACGCGATTGGTGGTACGCTTGTGAATATATCGTTTTCTGTATCTGACAAATCCTTTAGTTTTGCCGATAATATTTATAGTTTCCGTCGCAGTGGCGCTATGATTTTTGTATTCTCGGGTATAATAACGGGTGAGGGAGAGTGGGGGGAGAGACTTTCCAAGTGTCACCGCCGCCTTTAATTTATGACCCTACGCTATAACTAAAAGGCAGCAGACGTTAGAGCCAGTTAGCTACTTAAGTCAGGCTCCGCGTTCTCATTAATCTTCAACGTGTCCACTTGCCAAAACAATTCAATGTCTCATTTGCTACGCGAAAGCGTGCTTTGTAATATAAGATACACGAAGGAAAACGTCCACCGCTCCCTCTCTCGGAATTATACGTCTATGTAAACGTTAAGGGTGTATATGTCCCATAAATCGCTTCCTGGATGCTGCAAAATATATACGATATATATATCTTGGGAAATTAACATTAACCACGTGTCTTTTAATCAAGGTACAAGCGCTAATAAGTTCCAGCCCTCGTTAGAGATATGAACCCCGAGAATTGGGCAACGTCGCGAAGGAACCCGACGCCTCTCGGCGCGGTGCCGCTTCTGTTTAGAATCTAATTAGGCCCGCGAGGTAATGTTTTGAAATACGTTACGTATGCCTCTAAAATCTAAACTCTAAGGTTTCGCGTTCCTAGGCCTAAGATCCTTAAAACGAGCTTCTCGATAAGGACATATAGGGTATATATTTACGTATTTTAAACCGTTCCAGTTTTACCTGACCAAGGCCCGATTTAGGCTTAACTCCCTTAGCCTCGTTATAATCTCATTATAAAAGTTATCTGGGCAGTTTAAAGCTAGCCTAATTCTATAATTAAATTTACTCCCTAGTTGCGCGTCCGTCTTGATTTTAATTGGCGCAGTCAGTTTCATCTAGCTTAACCGGGTTTCCCTCGTTTTACCCGATACCAAAAACTAGAAAAACAAGTTTTTGATTAAATTTTAAATTTCTCCCCAAATTTAATAATTAATTTACATATCGCGAGATTAGATTTCGAAGCCGTAACGCAGCAACACATTTTAATTCAATAATACGCTGAATATTATTATTTGCTGATTTTAAATAGGCATTAGTTTTAACTGGGTCTTATTAATATCCCCAATTTATACCGAACTATATTTAATTTAAATTCGAATTGTTAATTTCGAAATAACAAAACCATAAATTTATTTCAATAATAACGCAATGATCTTATTATTTACACAACTTATACCTAAATATATATTTAAGGCTTTTCATTGGGTCTTAGACTTCTCCCTTTGCAGTTCAAAATACAATAGGGAATTGCTTTTGGTAGCATTCCCTGAATAGTCGATGCAGCCCAATTGTTGGAGTATCCCAATGTAAACATTAGATTACAGGGTAGTCAGGGAGTTGGAATTTTATCTAAGGGAGTCTGTGAATTATCATGAAATTTTGGTTCTCATGTAAGGACTGTTAATATAACAGTCGTAAGGTCAGGGAAAATCTAGAAACTCAGGGAATTTATAAATCAAATGAAGTTAAAACAATATTATTTTACTAGTGGAATTATAATTTTCTGTTTATAATTTTAATTAAAAATATCCTGTAGAAAGACTACGAGGTTACGAGTAGACTTAGGATGAACTCTTATAAGTGTAAAATCTATAAAAGCATCAACTGTTCTCTGCCCGGCCGCGAAGAGCAGAAAGAGAGAAGGGAAAAGAGTGGCGCGGGAAAAGAGTGGCGCGGGTTATGTGCTAAGGGTAATCAATAACTTGTTTGCTAAACTCGGTCGTTTATCATCCTCGTCTGGGTCGCCAGTCTACATTAATTACGGAGATTTTCAAACACGCTGAGTGCATATTGTTCCCTTTCAAAATGCGCTTTAAGACCTTAGCCGCCCGAACTCTTCTCTCGATCTCCCCCACTTTTTCGTGGATTTAAGAAAGAATGGGTGCTCTAGGGTAGAAAAAAATGAAGATACTCCTTTTTTTAAATTTTTAGAAGCGTGAAGAGAAAGTAGATTTAAGGAGGAAAGTATGTTTAACCCGTTCGTGCATTTAGGTTTTTATTTTTTCGTCGTAACACTGATATTTGTCTTTGAACGAACAAAATTGTGTTTCAGTGTATTTATACAGGACTGTTTTGTGTTAATACGTTTTTCGTTATAAATTTATAAAAATAAAATACGTTAGTACACTATGAGAAATCGAACGAAGAACACGTAGCCTATTTTAGAGCGTCCATAATGTATACAGTAATTTATTGCTTGTTCGTTTTACATCCATTAACTTTTAAGTTTATTTAAATGTAGTTAGTTAACTTATTTTATATCTTAGAATTATTCCAGATTGAAGCGCGGTTCCCGAATCGAGGGTGGCGTATTTTTTAATCTTCAATACCGTTTGTTTTTATACTAGAGAGATGTTAGAATTCGATTTCATTGGACGGGTTTACGGCACCATAAATCAACCAATGAGATTTTAGACGCTCTATCTTTTACTCCTTGTATATATAGACGCGGCTGTTGATAAAATAAGAAAAATGGAAGTTAAAATTTAGCGGTAAAGGGAATGTACGTACCGTGTAAAGAAGAGCGGGGTTTTATAAAATTACAAATCCGAAATAAAAGAGCGATTATATCTTCTTTTTTCGGCGCTCACCTCCCTGGTCCCTGAGAATTTTGAGAAAACCGCGCGATGAAGAAAAGCCCTGAGTCGACTGGATTATTTTTACACCCTCTTGATGGATGAAGCCACGGGGGACTGGCGAATGAACCTATCACGTGTTTATTTCGTCTTCTTCCTCGAGCTTGTTGTTGACCGATTTGTCAGATTCAAAAGCGAAACTCTCGGGGCCCCACACCCTGCTTCAACGCCCGCTACACTAAATATAAACAGTGTATTTATTTCCAATAAGCTGCGGCTCCTGTGCAATAACAACGTATGTTACCGAACCATGACTTTGCTCTAAATTTGGAGCGAAAGTTACTCAAATTGCGCGCGTTAAGGGGCTATATTTCATTGAGTATTAATTTATTGGAAATCCCACATCAGATTTATACCATCTTAGTGGTAGTATTTAGATGGGTGTTCTCCAAATTTCAAAAACATGCAAAAATCAGCTTTTGTAACCTAATTTTTGTGTTTTTAAATTTGGCGGTAACATATTCATATTAGGCTTAGGTCCTAGAGTAGTGCTGGGCGCCAAAAACCAACAAAGGCCCAAAGAGTATAAAGAAAAAGGGGAAAGCAAATATCAAGAGGGGAGAAGAAAAATACCACGCGAGAGGGCTAAGAAATAAGGGCGGAAAGGAGGGATGGAGAGAATGAAAAGCGAAAAAGAAAGGAACCAGAGAAAGCGGACGATGGAATCGTCCACTTTAGTATTTCGAGGGATGTAAGCTAGCGGAAGGGGGGGGAGAGAGAACCCCGAGTCGTATAGAGGCGATGGGTATAATAGACACAAAAAGACTTTTATCCCCTTCCCCACACCCCGCGTCTCGTACGAACAGGATACAGAAATTTTGGCTAGATTTTTATCAGGGTTTTTTGAAACTCAGCTTAGAAATAGACACTAGGCTGGAGAGTTTTTTTTTTTTGCTATGTACAAGGGTCCCGTCTATTCTTCCCTTTTAGATACGGCGGTAGACATTCCCTCTCGTACGAATTTGCACGGTCACTGCTCCATACCTATTCGGTTTCCAAGGTGGCCCCCTTTTCTATCGAAGGTTTTAATCTGGTTATCTGTCGCCTTGGCGTCTGCGGCTCCGGCCTTTCTGTTACCGATTCGCGAAATCACGAAATCGATTTAGTTAGAGACTGCGCCGCTTTAATAAAGTATGGGTCCATTCTAAGGTACTCCTCTTCCCTGCCTCTGCTTTCTACAAATACACGTACGTGAAAAAAAGTGCGAAAGAAATACTTAACCAAAAAGCGAAGGAATAGGAAAAAAAGGGAAACCCCGAGTCTTAAGTCTTTTAATGTTAGCGCGGCGGAGAGGGGAAGAAGAGCTATCTCAATTTATAAGATTTTTATGGGAGGCCATTCGTTTAACGTTTTTGGTGGCGCGCGGCCGATAGAGGGGGCGGGAAAGAGGCTTAATGCGTTAAGGCTTAACGGGGGATTTGAGAGGAATCGCTTCTAAATGGCTTCAACAAATTGATACGGAACAATTGACCACACATGTCAGCCGTCCAGGTTTTAGGGTCTTTTAATAGTCTTAGCAGCGCGTTTAACGCGCGCTTAATGCGCCCGATAAGATAACGTTTAAGCCCGTGTAATGATGGTAATGGAGACCGCGTGCCTCCACTTAGGGCCGACCTCTTTAGCGCGCCATCTATTCGCCGGTAGAGGGACGCGACAACGATACGGCATTATCCCTTCGTGGCTTTTAACGAACGATGTTAATAAAACCACTCTCGATCTCTAGAGATCCTTTGGAAAATAAATTAAAAGATAAAATGTTGGTGCTCTTCCAAAAATACCTGAGCCTAATTTAGTTAACGCGTTTTAAATTTAACGCGTGTTTCTGCGGGAGTATTTTTGTCTTTGTAACCACCAAGGAAAGCAAATATTCCGCCAAAGAGCCTATTAATAACGCGGAAATGGGAGCGCAGTCTTTACGACCTATTTTTCCTCGACTATAGTCAATCCCGGCCTCTTTAAATCGTATTTTAAATCTTCTTAAATTGTAGTTTAATAACGTCTAGAAGGGGGTAGCCTTAATTAAAGGACTTCGGTATATAGGGAAAACGCGCCCGAGGCCTCGAAAGATAAATAGGTATCTAAAGTTTTAAAATTGAATTAATAGCCCGCACAATTTGTTAAGCAAAACCGCCCCGTGTTTACTTCTTTTAATCGACTAAAGCTATAGTCATCGACCGAAAGGACCCCGTATACTTCTCGCTTCGGTCCCTAGGTGACGCTTCTATCGCGGCCCTAGGTAGTATCAACCCAGTCGTAAGGGTATAGCCCTTCCTTCTACAAACAAGGGCGAACCATTACGTCACACCCGCGGAAATACTATCGATTTCGGGGAAGAGAACACGTGCTTCGGAACCATTTTTACTTTGTTAGCGCTCTTTCTCTATGTGGATCACTGAACTGCTCGTAGTGTCGGCTGGGAGACTCGGAGGCGCTATAGCCTTGTACTTGATGGTAGTAGTAGTCTTACTCCTTTAAGATTCGCTAAGTACCGAAGCCGACGGATTTAAAAAATGGCTTTCTGGCTCTGTTTCGGGCCAGTTTTTTGCCTTATATTCCGAGGGGAAATTGTTTACACAGAAGCGGGGCTCTGTATTAAAGCTAGAGGCCTCATTGGCGTTGATATATATCCTGGTAAAAGCGCTCTTTTCCTTCCCCCTGGTAGTGAAACATTTTTAGACTCCCACTACAAGGCGGATTCCCCTCTCGCGCCATGCAGAAAACGCGAGTCTCCCAAGTTTTTTCCCCATTCTTTTTTGGTCCTTTTACTGCCTCCCAACGCGGCTGCAGTGTCGAGTGGCGACCGTGTCAACGGTCATCCGTCCTAGTTGTCACGCCCGCCTCGGTGCCTAATTCATCAAGCTTCGTGCGCCGAGAATTTGTCAGGAAAATCGGCCGAACCACTGCTGCGCTATTAACAGATAACATCGCGACGCTGCGTGGCTTAACGTTATAGGCCAAAGATCCCGAAGAAAAATGTACATATATGTACCAGAAGAACCCCAATAAAGGAAAATATAAATGCGAGTTTTATTTCCCCTTGTAAAACTAGACACTGCCACCCCCATTCTTCTTCCGTTACGACTTGGGCAGTCCCTGCCATTCCTATTAAGTGGAATCTTATCCATAGGACATGACGCTTAAGAGCGTTGGAGATAGACAATAGACATACTAATAATACGCAGCTTATTTTCGGTATAACTATGTTCATGAGAGTATCTTTGACTAACGTGTAGTTTTTATTTGATCATTTTTAAAATCAAAATCCTGTTAAATATACCTGGTCGATTTTGGTTGGTCCCTATAATATAATGTACTCTTAACCTCGTGGTGTCTCGTTGATGTAAATATATCCATCATTTGGTAACTTTATCATAAACTTCCCATTACGGGTTTCATACAAACCTTGAAAAATGATAAAATTGTTTTGGCCAAAAATCGGGGTCATGGAAATGATTGTTGTAATAGTACGTTTGAGCTAATGTGTAGTAACAGAAAAATAAGACCAATAGCGTGCCTTTTTATTTTTAACCATTGAAGGAGAAAAAAATAGTTTAGGTGCACCTGGAAATATCAATGGATATTCGTTAGAAAAACCTAGATATTAATCTCGGGGAAAGTTTACAAATTGTTACCTATTTCCCATTGATGTTAGTTCGTACAAAACTGGAATATCTGGAAATCTCGGAGGATTTCAATGTTGCCAAAAAATCGAGGAAATTCTGCAAGTACGCGTACTTAAACTTCAATGCCATTAAGTTGGTACGACTACAAATAAATCATGAGGTACAACCTTTATCGGCAAAATTCGTAGTGCACTTGGAATAATCAAGGAAAATTCACTGGGAAACCTGGAAAATTTAATGAAATTGGTTTTGAAAATGTTTATGAAAACTAAAGGTACAAATAGGACCATTTTATAACATTGTTAACACTGAGAAGGTCGAAGGTCGAGGGTTTATATCAGGGAAAACTAAACCGTGTTGAAAAAATAAATACTTTGAAAATCATCTTCTTTCGAGAAAGTTGAATGATTTTCAGAAACAAAACTATGAAAAAGTAAATAAAATATATACAGTATTATTTAATTATATAAACCCCCGGGTACCAAGATGAACACTTAAAACTCGCGGATATTCCGGTCCTTACGCTTTTCTAACTAGGACAAAGCCGCGAAATTCCCCCCTGGGTTCTCGTTAATGACTATAGCCCTTAATGGTCTAACGGTAGCATCGTACAATAAGGGCAGTACCTCACCCTTTCTGTATATATATACTCGCGTTCTGTTAAAATTAAAACCACGCCAAGGTTTTATTAAACTTTCCACGGCTTTTGATTTGGTAACAACAATTTTTTTTCATATAACTTACATCGTATATAGTTTGCGGAGGATATTAAATGACCCCGTTGTCCGAGAACACTACTGGCCTCTAGGCTGTCTTCTTACCACGCAGGGTTCGGTATACGTGAGCATTCTATACACCTACGTTCGCCATTTTCCCCCCTCGACAAAAATCTAATACAGCGATGTCGTGTATTAAATATTAAACCAGTCTCTCTCACTCGGCACAGGTGTAGTAGTATATGTAGGTGTACTTTTAATGGGTGTTATCCCGGCGGGGTCCCCACGTTGTAACGCGTTTTTCACCCACCCGAAACTTTTGGCGAACGTGGCTATTCTTGTACCGTCTAGGAAATTGTTATGAAAAATTCCTAGTGGCTTCGAAAGTGGCGATTTTTCGAGGGATCGCCTTCTGGGAATATCTTCTTATATAAAAGGTGTATTCTATATATGATCCTACTTCGTCATTCCTAGCACGTACTGATGAAGGCTGCTCGGATGATAGAATAAAAAAGAACTATGAAAGAATCAAAAGCTCGCGTCGTATATATAACCTGTTTTTTAGATGCTTGAGCATACCACTGTATTCACGCAGGGGATGTGAGATTTTAAAGTGAAAGTAACACTATTAAACGATGGTTTCTTACTATTATTTAAACAATAAGGTTTAACTCAGTTTTTGATAGTGATACGAGAATAATACAAACTTGTAAAAGAACGAAATATCAGTGAAACTAAAACTTCGTATAAACCAGGTAAAATTTTAAATTAGAATAGTTTATAGAGACAATGGCATATCGGTTAGACCACAATCAGATAAATCTGATTTTTATTAGGGTTTCTTGTAAATCTCAAGGAATATTTACTGATGTAACGTGGAAAAAACAGGGAAATTAGTTTTCCAATTGTTGGAAGAACCCATTTAAAAATGTTGTTTATAACGTACCGGGAATGCACTTTAATCACGTAAGATTTTAGTATTATTCCTACTTGGTTAATTCCAATAGAAACTGTTTTTCAATGAAGAGAGATTGGAAAATGGTTCATACATTTCTAGTCTTAACCGAATCGCATTTACAACAATTATTACAACGCACCCATTCCTAGAAAGAGATTTTAATTAGTCTTATTCCTACTTTGGTTATTTGCAATTGATAAGTGACTGTTTTTCAATGAGGAGAGATTGGAAAATGGTTTCTACGTTGCTAGTCTTAACCGAATCACATTTACAACCAAGATTTATAGAAACCTGACATATCAGGGAATTATTTGCCATAAATAAGGGAAATTTATTTAAATACGAGTACTTTAATGACTCTGTCGGCAAGACCTCAATCAGCTAAATTAGTTTTTCAAATGTTATATGAACCGTTCTAACTCCGATACAAACATAGCCATTGGGGAAAAAAGGGTGTTACTACCACTTCAAGTTTTTTCAAGTCGAGGAAAAGATAATCTATTTGTCCGCGCGCGAAATGAAGTCAAAGCGAGCTAGTCGAAAGCTTTTTTTATGGCCCAGTATATTTTTAAAGCCGAGTTAAGCCCTTTTTCTTGCACTCTCTCTTTCGCGCTTTAGAAAAGAACCTTAAACCCTAATAGAAGAAGCTTTAATACAATCATTCCCCGCACCCATTACATCAGGATTTTCCAAAAGGCTCTATTAGTATTACCGGACTAAAATGGGGGAGTGCGCTATATTTCTTATAAAGCTTGGTCCTCTTTTTCACCGTTGAGAGCATTCCCTGGTTTTTCGAAGAAACAAAGTACTCTTAAAATAAACTACTCGTTGGAAACAAATAGTACAAAAGTGGAAAACGCTTTTTAAAGAGATATCACTCCCATTTGATTTTCGTTTTAATATTGCTCAGAATCTTTTATTTCTATTACAGCTAGATTTATACACGCTCCCAAAAAGACAAGAGTTGTCCATTTTAAAACAATGTAGCGTTTGGAATTTAGATAGATTGGTTTTGTACTAGATAGGAAAAATTGTTTTGTTAAATTTCTGATTTCTGTTTCATAATTTTTTTCTTTGTCTTAAACAAGAATGCTACAGTTGAATATATATATTTATTTTGAAAGATATAGTGAGGGATATGAAAAGAAAGATATTATATACTGGATTGTACGGAACCTGGATATGTCGGGAATCTCCAAAATATGGGCAGTATGTCAGTGATATAAAACATACATATAGCAGTTTTTTTTAAGATATTTTTGTTGTTCTTCTACCTAGTAAAACCCCAAACAATGGTCAGGGATAACCAGCAAAAGTCTGGGATTTTGAATCGAAAAATGTTGAACGAAGAAAGTTATTTTCCCCTGCGCGTGGTTTTCACCCTGAGCACCAGTTCAAACAGTTCAAATAAAACCATTCATTCCTTCAACGGCTGTTGAATCACTTCATTATTACCACCCTTATTATAAACATATCACACTTATTCGAGAAAATCAGTATACGCGACACGCCGCGGCCATCTTTGGCGTTTGATTATGTGAGGTAAAAAAAATAAAAAAAAAATACCTCTTGACGTTTGTTATTCTCCAAGAAATCTGGGAAAAGTGT
This sequence comes from Odiellus spinosus, assembly GCA_963920705.1. Lineage (NCBI taxonomy): Eukaryota > Metazoa > Arthropoda > Arachnida > Opiliones > Phalangiidae > Odiellus > Odiellus spinosus. The sequence continues at coordinate 12,520,018 of OY987228.1, read as the reverse complement.
TTAGACTATGGGAGAACGAACTAAACACAAGTAGGTATAGATTAATAATGATTTTTATATTTATTATTTAAATTAATACTAGCACAAAAACCCATGAAAAATCACGAGATATTGATATATGTTGATAATACCATCAATAATATAAATTGGTTAACCGCCTGTAAAAGTGTTCCAACCTCAGCGCTCCGGTGTTCAGGGTGAAGCCCAACCTATTGCACCTTTCTGGAAAAAGGTCACGGGCGTTATATTATTACATATTATATGTTGATGATAATTTATATTTAATATAATTTATAAATATCTAAAATTCAAAGCCTGAAGCCTTTTTCTGATTAAAATGGCAATAAATTATGGACATAACAGACAGTTTTAATAACGATGTATACGTTTACCATATAAAACGATTCATGTTGAAATTAACACCTAATTAACTTTCGCTGTTATTTGTATACCAATATGATATTGGTAAATATATGCATTAGATATTCGCAGTTAACGCGCTAAGTACATTGGCACCTCTAATTATTTATTAAAAATATTCCGCTTTTAATAATAGAGTATAATTTAGGGGAGGCGTCAACCTTTTATTTCCAATATTATAATATATACAAATTATAGATTCGTGAATCCCCACGAACCAAGGACATTAATTAATATAAAGGTGCGTTTCCATACCTTATTAAAAATCAAAACAAAACAAACCCATGTGGATGGAACTTAAATTAATCGGCGTTCCATGACCATCAAAGAAACTTGTTTATTGATATTAAAAATATAATTAATCATTTTCCCCTAAAATAATAGTGCTCGAAATGAACTTTAGTTTTGATTCATTATTTATAAAGATGAATAACAAAACTTTGCGTTAAAAATAAACGTCCTCTAACGGCAAACAGTGGCGAAAATCGGAACTAACAAAACCACCATGCCAAAAACATCATGGCACGTGGTTTTGTTAGTTCCTATCTGCCATGAAGAATGTATAAGCAGACGCTCACGTTTTGTTAATTCCGCTTATGGACACAGCATAGGTTTTGGTTATACTTAATTTTAAGTTGTCATTTGCTAATAGTCATATTTTGTACAACCACATAATATTTGGTATGAAAACGCGCCTTAAAAGATACCAGATACTCTTGTATTAGTCCTGTTTTTATCTTCATGTGTAATTTAAATTGTCCCAAATGGTGATTTCTACGATATCGGTCGGAAATACGCGAAAAAGGCGGCAAAGAAAATTTGGGAAAATCGTACCATGTGCCTTAAAAATCTAATTATTGTTTATGAGTGTCCTTGAAAAAATTTTAAACCTCTTATTATAATCTCGTTTATAGTTTTTTTTTTTTTTTTTTTTTTTTTTCGTGATTATGACGAACAAGTTTTGTAAGGAGCTCTATAGGGTAACGGGGCTACGCCTCTCCGTCTTTAGCAGTAAGCGGTTGCGCTAGCTTTAAATTTTTTTTAGGAAAAAATATACACCTTGGGTTTCGAGATATCAGAATAAAAGCGTGACGAAGAGGCAGGCTAGTTTTTGTCCGTTGGTTTGGTTGGTTGCGTGGACTAGGTTCGGTTGCGAAAGCTTGGAATATAACGTCGACTAGAACAGTAATTTGAAAAAGATAGGCACCATCTGCCTAAGCTGCTCAATATAGGTATGCCTTCGGCCGAAGATACTATAATTTAATATTTGGATTTTTTCGTTTTATCCCCTTTTCGCTTATCCCCCCCCCCCCCCGAGTCTTATTCGCAATTGTAAACAGTTTAATATAATTGAAAGTAATTCTACAAATCGTTAGTAAATTTATTTTCTATTTAATTTTAATGAAATTTATTGAAATTTGGCGCAATTTATGAGTTTTAGCATCATGTTAATATTATGGACAGTTTCTAACGAGGTTCAGATACGCTTGAATTTGCTGTACACCTGAGTTCACTGAGTTCAGCTTTGACATTGCATTAAGTTCGAACTCTGAGTTCAGCTTTGAGAGTTCAAAAATTTTGTACACCTGAGTTCGCGAAAGTCTGCCCCCTCGGTTTCTAACTTGGTTTTGGGCTTTTTAAATGCCTAAGTTCCAAAACGGGCACAAGGGGTCGGACACTTGGCCACAATTTCGTACACTAATTGGTCCATAATCTTTTAACGTTCTCTAACGTTTAAAATTGAAATCTTAAAAAATCACTTCGAAATCTCAAAATCCCGTACACAATAATGTTAAGTAACAGACCCCTCGAAAGGAAGTATGCGCGTGACGTCAGTTTCTTACTTTTCTAAGAGCAACGAAGTGGCCATTTTGCCATATAACTTGCACGTAAAATAGTGCATGCAACCTTGCAAATTATAACACTGCAAGATTAATAATTTCAGTTTCTTACTTTACCAGGAGCAAGGTCGCCAATTTTCCTTTTAGGGCTTCTATGAAACTTAACACACGCGACCTTGCTATTAATAAAACTGCAAGATTAATAATTTATTTTTATGACTGGGGGATATTTGGTAATGTAACAGTATATTCTACCTCGAACTGTACTCGAAAAATGAATACGTTATTAACAAATATACGGTAATTAGCGTTTCCAATCCGAATAGAGCTTGGTGGCGAATTATAGTCGCTTATTAAGGGGGAAGATAATTTGGTAGAGCTTCGGCCCCCGGGTTTCGCTTCCCTTAGGGGCCAACATTTTCGTCTAGACTGTTCCGACAGCGGTTACACGGGCAAACGCTTCACGGCGTTGCCCGGATGCTCGGGGGTAACCGTTGCTTTCCGAAGCTGCACGAAATTGAGCCCTCCCGAGGCGGACCTACAGCTCAAAGCCTAGGTCTATTTTTCCGCCAAATTCACCCGGCATTCCCGTCTCCCTCCATCCATCCCCTCTGACATTTGCTCCAGCTATCCATTGGGGAAACGTAGCCCCGGTTATAACCCTGCCTTTCTTTTTTTTATTTCCCTTCCTCCGCGCTAGTTAAGCCTAAAATGAGAATACTCGCTAGGGGGCATTCGCAAATAACCTTTCGTGACATTTGCATTCGTATAAAAGGCTTAACCCGATTAATGAACTTTATTCATTGTATTCCTCTGACCCCGAATCTGGATATTAAAAACAAAATGTGGGAATTTCGATGCGAAAAATTGAAAAATGTTTTCCTTCCACGAGTTAAACCGATAGAGGTCTAGAATGGGAAAGTTAATAACAAAAGTATATGTAAAGGATGAAATTATTTCCTTGAACCATAATCTTCCATTAGATTCTTCTTAACCCCCTTTGGTTAATTAAGACTATAGAAAACTCCGCTCAGTCTTATAGAAAATTAATGCGAGTGAGTAAGGATTTTGTACGAATTTTGACATTTGTTAATTAAAAATGAAGCTTTTCCATATTTCTCCACAATCTTGCTTAACGTAAGAAAAAAACTGTACGGATATTTTCATTATAAGCAAGAATGTATACAGCCTTTGGCAATGCTAAATACATATTTATATCATCATTTAATTGCAATCAAAGCTATAGACTTGTACACAGATTACTTGGTGAAAACCAAAACTAGCAATTGTGTAAAGGCGCGTTTTCATGATAGAATTCTTGATAGAATTTTTGCTCTCCCATAACGTTGAGATTCTTAGCTTCGAGGGGACATGCAATTTCGCTGAAATATTGAAATTTCTAGATTTTTAAATGTGAAATTAACATGAAGTACATAAATTATATCTCAAAACAAATCTAAACCTCAAAATCCCTTGCGTAATTTTTTTTTTTTTTTTTTTTTTTTTTTTTTTCGCTGGGAGAACAACCAAGAAATCGAAGAAAATATTATTCTTTAATATTTGGCGTGGTATATTTTGGTTGGGAAAACAAATCCCAGTCTTAACCCTGACCTTTTGCCCCCATTTTGGAAATCTCTGGCTTATCCTTTTTTCCGTACCAATCCTGAAACAAACCCTGGTGTAAAACTAAAATAGTAATTTAAAAATATCGTGTGTATTAATACGATATTTTAAATACCTTGAAATCTTATATTCCCGCTATAATTTTATTTTTTTTTAAAACTTTGGAATCAATTAATCAAACATGATTTAATTTTAAACGACGAGTAGATTAATATCTTCTTTAGTTTTTGCGATATCGGCGAATTTCCGCTAGACTTTTTTTAAGAAAAAAAATTATCTTTAGGCGCTTATACTCATACGTAGTAAAGGAAAAGAGTTGAGGAAGGGAAAAAAAGAACTTTTTCGGAAGTTTTCTAGGGTAAAAGTAGGCCTAAGCAAATATCGTCTATACGCCGACCTGTCTTGACATCCGTGATAAACGACCTCGCTGGCTCTTCAAAATTTATCCGTTGCTGCTAGAATAAGAAGTTTCTTTTCTATCCCTCTTTACACTCTCTCTCTCTTTCTCTTTTCGATCGTCAGAGGCACGTCGCTTAATTCGTATTTAATACGATCTAGGAAAGAAAGAATGAAAAAAAAAAGCAATAAGCTAAAATTAATTGCACTGGGCTTTGAAGCAACATTGCGCCAAGCTTTTTATACAAAAATGTTAGTCATGTACACTCATAAGTAGGCCCATTAGTCTCTAAAAGGTCACCAAAAGGGTCAAATTAGTTTTACATACTTGAATTTTTGAAACGTGAAAATATTTCTGCAAAAACAGTCGTATCTTTTTATTGCCAGAGGAGGCGCCAGGTGGGATTTCTATCATAATATTTAAAAAGATGAATAAGAAAACCCGGCTTTACTAAGCATCCTCTAACGGCAAACACTGACAAAAGTAGTAATAAACAAATCCATTGTAGCCACGCACACGGTTTTGTTTGTTTGTTCTTTTTCACTGTTTGATGTTAGAGGACGCTTAAGAACACCAGGTTTTTGTTATTCATCTTTATCCATTAAGATACGTGTTCATTGTTAATAATTCTAGCCAAAATCAAGGTTTTAGAACTCCGAAATGTTTCATGGACCGTGAAATCAAATTTTAAGGGTACATAAAATCAGGATCAAGCAGCCCCGAAATCGGGTTTATTAGCCCTAAATTCTACGTTATTCCACTTGATAAAAATAATCTCGGCGGCACTATTTAGCCAAGACATCAGAAACTTTATTAGGGGCGTCTATAAATATTGTCACTTTTTGTAAATGTACTTAGGGATTGTAGCATCATTTATGTAAGTTCCCTATCAAATTTAAAATCCCATTAAAATTAACATTTATCATAATTAAACTCCAAATTCTGGTCGATTCCGATTTCGGTATAAATTAAATTATCTATTAAATAAGAATATATTTGAAAAAAAGAAAGCTTTTGAAATTCTTAAGCCGAAGTTTTAAAGGGGAACTGTCACGCGCTACTTTTATGTCTATGGGGTTAAACATTTTGTATCAATCCGCGCCAGGTTTCCCACAATATGGCGACTTCCTTTGAATAGAAGTATTTATATTGGAATTTACTTTTTCAGGTTTTTTGGCTCTTTTGTGTAAGCGCTATATAATAGACACTCCATATACTTTTTGTTTAAAAAAAAAGGCGTAGGATCTATATATAAAAACCGACGCGAAAAGCTACTAGCTAAGCCCACTGTCAGCCACTATAAAATTGAGTGCCCATTGATTTCGTAACTTTATTTTCCGCCAGGTAGCGTCTTATGTTCGAGTTTCTCTTTGGATTTTTTTTTTTTTTTTTCAAACTATATCTCCCATATAGAATTTTTGGTGAAAGAGGGCTCAAGCTGGGGAAGGCAAACCTCATGAATAAAAAACTTTTGGGGGTATTCCATTATTTTCCATGATCCTTTCTAGCTTAGAACTCTTCTGAAAAATTCCTTCTCTACAATAGGGATCATTTTTAAATTACAACGCACTTAAACCAAGGTCCGCAATATGTTTCATACAGACGTAGAAGGAAATTTCCTTCTCAACTTGTAGAATTCTCTGACTGACTTCTAACTATATGTATAAACTGTATAAAGCAAAGTGTATTGAAGAAAAACCCCCGGCTTTTGAGGAAAATATATATTATATAGAGAAGCTTACTATATATTCCTTAGCTTTGAAAAAAAAAACGAAACCGCGGTGTTAGAATTCTCGAAATAAAAATACGTAAAAAGAAAATCAACAAAATATTTGATAAGCCCGGATTTTCTTTTTTTTTTTTTTTGAGTTTATATAAGGTTTATATACAATCCTATACCATGTTACATTCTTAGAAGGGTTCTAAGTTATCGTAAGAATACCCGTTTCTTAAATAAATCTAGGTTTGATCCGACCTTGCCATTGAGCATACAAATAACCTTTTAGTAAAGGTTGCCATGCATGAGGGAAGAAAATAGGGATTGAAAGAAGTCACGTGGTTATTTTAAGGAGGAAAGGGTGTGGTTTTTTTTATAGTAAGTCACGAGTTGGACTAGCAATCGCTGAATACCGCTTGGGCTAAGCTGGATATTTCTACGCATTTCTTTAGTTGCATTAGATACTGGGTTAAATCACAAAGGGACCAGGAAACAAGGGTACGAGCATTTAGAGTTAAACTGTTTTTAGGGTAGAAAATAACGTAAAAAAAAGATAAAAAATAAATTTTGGTCATAAATGGGTCCTTGGTGTCCAAAAGTGATTTCCAAATAAAGGTAGATTTTGTCCTTTTCAAACGTAATTAAATAAACAATCACTTAAGTGTTAATTACGTGATCTTAACGAGTTATCATAAGGACGCACTTTGACCACCAAAACTATAATAATAAAATGACTTAACGAAGCGAAAACGATAGTATTTTATCTATTAATAATTCACTTTTACACTCGGAAAATATCATTCTTCTTCATTTTACGCTAAGCCTAATTTGAAGGTAAAGAACGTGATTTGGCGGGAAGTTTCCATGGCTACACTCTGATGGAGCGCGCGCTTCGAGGGCGCGAGAATCTTTTAATTGGCTGCAAACTCGGTTTTAATAATGATTGGTCATTGAATTATCTTAAAAATTTAAATAGTTAAGAGGGTTGTTTTTATTGATTTTGTGTGGTAAATATTGATATTTCGAACTAAGATATATTTAGACATTTTTTTCAAATGGTCATTTTGAAAAGAGGTTTTCTAGTCCCTTTAAGTCCAGTTCACATCCAAGAGTAGGGTGAATCCCTAGGCGGTGACAAATGAAAATGGCGTACTAAGTGGACTCGGTCTAGGATAAAGTTCGTTCCCTTTTCCAATTCCACCGTGTTTGCAGAAAAATGAAACATTTTATCTGAAAAAGGAGAAATATTGTAATGGTATTAATTTTATCATTTTATACATAGCGTAGCTAGATAAATATAGCTTAGGTAATCAATTTCTTGATGACTCTTAGACCACCCTGTATACAGATTAAAAACACAATATCTCACCAACCTTTTCTAGTTCGATTTAGATAAAAAAATCTTTGAACAAAATTAATAACTGAACATTCTTGTAAAAATATCATCCATATGTATAAAATCAACCCCGTCGTCTGCTGCATTGATTTTTTTTTTTTTTTTTTTTTTGTCCCCTTCCTGCCTCCATTTCATTCTAGATTGAAATTTTGTTCACAAAAGCGTCTCTCTCTCATTCTCTCTGGTATAATACCCGAATATAATAATCATAGAATATTCACTCCTCTAGGGTCTATATATCGAAGCCCGGAATAGGGGAGTCCGTCTGGTCTAATCAATCACTATGGCATCAGTGTCCGAAAACGCTAAACCTGATAGGCTATGTATAGTAACAATAGTTTAAGCAAGCAATCCCCCCACTTCGCGTGTTTGGAGGGTGTATACCGTTATGCCATATATGGAAAAAAATCGAATTCAGTTTCTATGGGGAAAGTAATAAGGGGGGGGGGGGAGAAAGTAGACCATTGGCCAACATGAAGGGCAAAAAACCTATACGTGTACGTATCTTTCATTGATTTGGTTCCAATATGGAAGTTTCGTTGTTGATTTTCGTTCTATCTGGAGAAAGATGAGACGAAAATCGATTATGGATACTCTTATTTTCTTCTTAAGATGACTATCTGATGGGTTTTATGCTCCAACAATTCTGTACGTAGCTAGAAATATATTGGGTCTTGTCCAAAAGTAGAAAACCAACGTTTTGTAATGAATTCTATAAATATATTGTTTTGGGAAATGATATTACTTAACTTTTGAAAAATTGAATTTTTAGATACTTTGTAACCTTGGCTGGCAATTGATAAAGTACACGGATTAGATGTACGACTTTCAATCAACGTTTACACATCCTATATATACATCGGTGTATTAATTAAACCTCCATATTTTAAGCCTTAGTTTTCTATTGATAAGACGGATGTATTTTAGTGGACGATTTTCGTTGCAACTGCATGGCCGGGTACTATGTGCCTATGTACAGATTCATAAATTAACTCAAAGAAACGTAAATGTAAGGGGCACACCCTAATTAAACTTTTCATTAGGCAGAAGTGACAAAGCACCTAGCTCCACCTGGAATGGCCTGTTGACATTTAAGTCCCCAACAAAACTTGGTTTCTTGATCGAGAAAAGTTTGCAAATTAGCAAAAACTAAAGTCCAGTATTCAATTGAAAATTCCATAGAAATACAAGAGTAGTCACAAGCTATATTCGTGATTGTATATAAAAGAAACGTGGCAAATACCTTATTGCCATGGTATTATAGATTCGAATGGGGTATATGGTTTTCATTTCAAGACCCGAACAGTATCAGTAACAGCCTTCTAGTATAGGTGAAGTTCTCAAAACTCGGTCACAAAAACATTTCGGATCGAATAAGAAAAAAAAAAAAATCATATGGAAAAGATGAGAGGGGGCTGAAAATAGGGACGATATGAGAAGGGGGAAGAAACTCGGAAGAGAAGGGGATCTGAAAATCGTCTGATGAGCTCCGCATCCCGGTTGGTCAGTGATGGATGGTACCGTGAAGCAAAAAATATCTATTTTTTTGCTCTTTTTTTTGCTCTTTTTCTGCCATATTTTTCCACGAGACCAAGGCTTAGCTCTTATATACATAGAACTACACAAACGATACTCTTATACAATTCCTATATGTATGTGGGTATATATTTACGGTTCCCTCGAACGAAATAATGGGTAGAACATAGTCTTCTCGCTATATGGGGTGTATTATAGTTTCTTTCTCGTAAGCGCGTGTACACATGCGTGAAAAAGAAAAGATCAAGGGACAAATATTAGTTTAGAGGACCATTTTTGCTTAGCCGCGCATAAGGGATGTTTTTTTTTGATAGGATTAAGTATTGTGTAGGCTATAGTATAGCGCTGGTAGTCTTTTATATATTCTATATATATATATTAATCGAAGATGGAACATTTGTTTATTCTACGACCTATTTTAATGTTTGCCTTCGTCATTCAGAGGGAATGAATTATCCTAAAAAAGGCCACAGAATTTATATATTTCGCGGTGCGTTCTTTTATGTTTCGTTACTTTATTCAACTCATTTTGTTCGTACTCTCAAGGGTGTTAGTTTCAAAAGTTTAATATTTTATAATACTAGAAGTTTATAAAAAAAAACTTTCGTGGAAGTTTCTAACTCCGTATTCTCGTAATGGTAAAAACATAAACGGAAAACTCTCGTTGTTGACTAAAAACTCACACTGAACTAGGGTTTTAAAATTAACATTGACATTACTTCATTTCGCGCTAAAGTATTTAAAAAAAATTGCGAAAAATTTCAGCAAGTTCTATTTAATTATAAGGAATCGGAATAAAAATTAATTTGTGTGTGACATTTTCAGCTAATAGTATCCCTTTAATCTAACCTAAGCCATTGCCGATCAATTGAACAAAACCTCTTGTCTTTCATTTGAAAGTCGATCATTTTATCTATATCATATAGGATAAGTTCGCATTCACGAGGGGACTAAGAGCGCTTTATCAGAAAGCTCTTGTAAGGCAGGTACCTTATTATTTCAATAATTTACCTTAAAGCTTTGTTTTAATTGAACCTGCTGCAAACTCGTGGTGGAATAGACTATATAAATATGCCCTTTTCCTCATTGTTTCATATCGTGGCTAAGAATAATTCCTAATATTATATTACAAACACCGACACTATAAATGTTTATTTTTTCGTGACACTGTCTGGCATCATCGAAATTAGAAATTATATAGGTGAAAATTGTGGGAATTGTGACCGTGAATATCTGTCTGGTAATACAAATGATAGTACGTGCTGAAGTCTACAGCCGCCAATATGACGTCGGGTCGCTTACCCAGCCATTTTTCATTTTATTTTATTTTTTTTTTCTTCGTGTCCATCCAACATTGACGTAACTTTATATCTTGGCGCAATTACTCGAGCTACTTTTTGGCGTAACCTTCGGCGACGTCATTCTTCCCTCTTTATGCCATTCGTTATGGAAAAGTTCTATCCCCTCTCCGCCTTATAGTAAAGGTATTATACCGGTAGATTATTATCCCGCGAAAAGACAATCAAATCCTTCCGAAATTCATCGCTAAAGCCACAGGCACGTCGTAACAAAAAAAGGGTTCTTCTGAAACTTTCGAAATCGTCCAAGTGTGTCCTTCTTGGCTCCGTGTTGGCTTGTTTAGTCTGTCTGTGGCCACTCGCGCGTAAAGACTAGGATGGAAAAACTTATAATGTACAGGGGGAAGGGGGTGGAGCTTTGATACCTTTTTGCGCGAGTGCTTATATAATTTTGATGAAAGTTTTATTATGATGCACTTTGTTTTCTAGTAGTAGTAGTTTAGACTCGAGTTCAAGAGTAATTTACTTTTTCCTTTCATTTAAAGGGTTTCTGATCAATTGAAAACCAATTGGCTATCCTCTCCTCTCAGCCCAATTTTTCGGGGCTCTCGACAAACTGATGACCGTGCCAAGTGGTTCTCGATGAATGAATGAATGAATGAATGAATGAATGAATCTTTATTTATTCATTCAGTTTGTCAAGAACTCAAGAACCATTTGTCGTGGTCATCGATTGAATATGAACAGTAGAGCGTCATGACTCGTGGAGGGTGATAAAATTAGGGAAAGATTTTAGAGGATATTTGCGTGAATCTTATAATACGTTTTATGATCGAACTACAAGTCCCTTAACTTAAATTCCCTATTTTATTTCTATAGGTCCCTAAAATATATTTTTAATTTTACCAGGGACTATCTCCTTAGTTAGAATTTTTACACTTTGGGTCCCATGGGTCAAAATACTAAAATTATTCTCGTGAAAAGAAGAAATCATACAATTTAAGAATTATTTCGCTATTGAATTAATACTTAAGATTTTGACGAACTTTTCGAATGGTGACGTCGCAAAATTCACAAACTATTATAGAATAAATAGTAATTCATGATAAAGATCTTGTTTTTCATTGGTCCCTATTTTAATCTTTTGAATTTTAATCCTTATTTTGCCCAATTTCTATGGTAAAAAGTTTCGAATACTGCTATAGTGAAACTAATGTTTGGGTACACCAACTTGTTCGTAACTTGGTTGACCAATAGCGGCATGCTAAACTAAGAATCTAATGAGGCGTTATTCAATTTTTTTTTTTTTTTCTTCCAAACACCCGGAGAAGATAGTTGGTGTATTTGGCCGTGAATTTCATTCAAGGTTGACAGTTCCCTCCTATGATTATGATTAGGTCTAGTTTGATATCTGATAATTTGTTTTTAATAGACGGTAGTTTATCACCCTATTGACTCGTTTATTTTTCACGGTGCCAACATCTTTTCAAAAGGGGGAACAGAGGGTTAAGGTTATGTTTAGATGGTCTGTTGGGGCGTGTCCATGAAGAAAACTAGTCTACCAGAAAATAATATACTTTCCCTAAAATTAAGTTAGGTGATAAACTGGCATGATCCCAAATTAATTAGACGGAACTTGAAATTTTCTTTTCAAATTAGGCATAGAAGAAAAAAAATGCTCTCGAAAAATAATAAATTGCTTTAAATTATATCAATATAATGTCTTGTCAAGCATGTTTTTTTGAATTGAAATTTTTATAGCCTGGAGATTTAAGTAATCTGTTTAAACCTTTTTATGGAATAAGTTTAGCAGAAAGGGCCGAAATAAAGTATTTTTATATTTCCATGTTGTTTAGCCACGTTATTTATTTTAAGATCAAGAAATATTTAGTTATTACACAAATTAACCCGTTGTTTCGTGTAATTAACGAACTTTGCCCATTTTATGACGTCATTGTATCGTCAAAAATAAAAATAGGTACAGTTTAGTATGAGTAGTAAGATAAAGAACTAGAGCTTCTGTCTATTTTTAAACATGGCAGGACAAAAATGATACTTTAGTTACATCTGAAACTATCTTGGAAAATTCATTAGTAAAACCGTGGGACTATCAGTTTTTTTTTTTTTTTTTTTTTTTTTCAAATGTTGTATGAGCCATGACATATATTCCGTATCTGGGAGGTTTTTCTCTCTGTTAGTTAGTTAAATAATTAAAATATATTTTTTTTATTAATCTCTAGCCTTTTAAAGTAAATTATTTTAAATAAATTACTTTCCAAAATTCTTATAAAACCTTTGTGATTGACAGAAATTTCATTCAAAATTCAAAAACATCTTAAATAATAATATTGGTCCATATCTCTCATAACAATCCATTTTTAGCATTACACGTAAACTAGCCTTAAAACATATGGATGAGAAATAATTGCATGTTCATTTAAATCTTTGAAAGTGTCATTTTTATTACCGCGAAATAATTCTTAATACCTGTTAGACACGAGACGTATATATACGCTTAGTTACAAAATTACACTCAATTTTCGCGTATGAATATTTATTTGGGAAAACCGCGAAATTAATCATCTTATTAAATACGGCGGTGGTGTGTGTGTATGTGATATTAATGGGCACCCTATTACACGTAACAAACTAATGAATGTGTAAATCTAAATATATACACGGGGTGGTGCGGCGCGAAAGAGAGACGCGCAGTCTTTCCACTTGGGGGAGAGGAAGGTGGTTGGGAAAGCGCTATTTTTCAATGATTAAGAAAGCAGAAAGAATTCCCTTCTTTTTCAAAAAAGAAACTGTATAGTTAGAATATTCAGTACATTCGAAGGTAAACTACCATTTAAAATAAATTAGGTTACCCCATCTTATAACGGGTTGATTTTTCAGCCTGATCTCGAGTTTATACTTCCGTTAGTAGCGAGCTAGACGTAATTAATATTGTTAATCGTCTCGACACCGTTTAAATATCCGTTAACTTAAATTCCCTTAGCATTTTTCTTCATCATTCCCCACTCTTCTCCTTCTTTTTTTACGCTTAAAGCAAATTTACTCTTTTTCATAGTGTTAAAGGTCACACTTATTTGATGAAAAATCTGTCTCTTATTCTTATTGTCTGCAGCTTTTGGATTGTGTTTGGGTGGATACGTTTCTCTCGTTAGATTAATTTGCAAACTAATAATGCGCGTAATTTTGATAAAAATAAACCGGTTTGTCTATGAGAATTTTGTTAGCTTCTTTGTGTGAAATCAACTATATCTAAATGGCAAGTCTCACAAAAAAAAATATTTGGCTTCATCTTGTTCTCATTCCAAGGATACACAATAACATGGAAATACAATATTATAGCCACTAGTACCACCTTCAGATCTCTAAAAAACACAAATTTTTCTCTAGAAGCTCATTCATTAAGCTAGGCCTTATATACTATTACTCCAATAGTTTTGGAATTCATTTTTTACTAAATATTATGCTAGGATGGTTTAGAATATTTTACCTCACGTTCTTAGGTACGTAAATGAGTTCTTGGTAATATGATCAGATTGAAGTGGAATGGAGTATCAAAATTAGACTTATAGGGAGTAGTAATTTAAACAAAGTTCCTAATTGACTTGTGCAATTAAAACAGATTTTCTGAACGAAGCCGCACCAATATCAAGTCTCTATCTTCATTACCTAATAAAACCAATTTTGCCTTAAGTAAATTCAATGAAAATTATATTTATGTTCTTACCTAATTACATGCTTCATTAATTACCCGAATAAGTCGAAAATTTCCGGAAAAAAAGAGACAAAAGGTTATGGATATGTTTAGTGAACCGAAACATGAATCGTCAAAATTACTTTTTTATCTGGGCTGAACGTTATTATTAAATATTGACCGATTTTATCCTAGTTAGTCTCATTTTGAAGCTTAATTAGAGCTCCGTACGAATAGGTATGAAAGCAGAAATAATATTTTTTTAAGAGAGTCCACCTTTAAGCGAGGAAAAGTCAGCCTCGGCCCTCGGCTCTCCGCGCGACTTGATAAATAGTTCCGCTAATTTCTCTCTCACCTTGTAATGGTGTAAGCGTGCTCCATTTAGATAGGCGAACAAATGGGTAGTCCCCGAGTATATAGAAGCGGTTATACACACACCGGACGTCTATAAACAGCTAGTCACATTACGCGTACGTAATATAATATTACGTACATGGTATATAGCCTAGAGTAATGTACCCGAGCGAGCTATAGCGCCAGCGCGGAGAAGCTTTAGAGGTTTGTGTCTTTCCTTGGAAGATTAGATTATGGAGAAGAAACATTTACTTCGGTGGCTAGCACGTGCTTCGGACCCTAATTGGTCATTTAGAAGAAAAAAAAATAGGAGGGGTTTTCGTTTCCCGCCAATTTTTCTTCTCCTTTTCATTTTATCTAGTACTGCCCTAACGCGTTATTCGTGTTGAAAATTAACTTATTAAAAAAAAATCCGACCTTTTTTTATATTTTTTTCCATGATGGTTTATTGCGTGGAAGATATTATTTAATGGGATTTTAACATCGTTAAGCTTTTAGATCGCGACTACCTGTTTTAGTTTGGTAGTAAAAGTCGCTTCATTAATCCATAACCCTTCGTGGCTATATATTTTTGTTTTGATTTTAATTTAATTTTGTAAAATTTTTCGGTTATTGTAGGATTCAATGACTAAAAATCATTTTTATATTCAAGATGCCATCATGGAATTTCCAATAACTTAATGTACTCTAACGTATCCGGAATTAGGGGGAATAGAGCCACGTGTCTTAGGCCGCACATAAAATCTAATTTTTAATTGGAGGCCCTAAACTTACATTTCAAAATTTCGGATCCTCCAATTCAGCCACGGGTCCCAACGCCACTTAATCCTGACACTCTCATACCAAAGTATATAATTATTCTATAACCTTATTTTAAAATAGTAATTATCTAGGTCTTCACATTTATTATTCTCTAGTTTGGCATCAAAACCCTGTGTTCGAGTTTCCCTTTTGCTTTTTTTCTTAAATTCAGGGTTTCGTCTTTAAGTTTCTCCCGAAGTTTGGTGTAAAGTTATAGGGCTAGGCGTCGTGTCAAATTACTGACCCCAATCTAGTTTGAGCAATGTGACGTACAAACCCTATATACTGGCCAAAAATCGATCAAGAGCTAAAAGTAGACTTTTAGCCAAGAGATGTTACCCCCGCAGACACATCGCCCTTAATATTGATCCATCCTTCGAGAATATTTTATTTCTTCGTTGCTAAACTTCCGCGACAGTGTGGAATTGTTCCTGGAAAACGCGTCGCGAGTGGCTCTTTCTCTTCGTCTATGTAGATAAAATTTAGGACCGTGTTATTATACATAGGTTATACGTTTGGGATCTCGGCGGTATTTCGGTCCAGGTATTTTCTAATAACCTTAATCTATTTAGAAAATTTTGTTCGAATTTTAGAGTCGCGCCTGCCTGGTCTACGGGAACGATCAAGTGCCCGTGTAAATCCCATAGTCGTGGGAACATTAAACTCCCCTTTACCCTCTCCCTCCCCCAAGTATCCCCCTGGCGTCTAGTTAATCGTAATATTCGCCTAAACTTTCCATTATGATAATTCCATTAGCGAATGCGCGGGTAATTTGGCATTACGCGAAAGCTTAGCTTCCCCGCGCTGCTAGTTCGAAATATAAGGAAAAGGGGAGGGGATGAGCCCCCGGGTCCGAGCTTGGTGGTTTAAAACCCTCCTAATTACTCGCTCAGTTTATCGATTCGAGTATACGGTCCTCGTGTGTTTGCGCCACCAAAGAGAGAGACAAAGACTTTGAGAAAAGCTTTCCCGCGTCTCGAAACTAAACCAAATAAATATTCTCTCGTTTCCATCTTTCTCGGATGTTTTTTTTTGTGGGAAATATATCGGCGAAAACCCTATTTACTAAAGTGGCTGGTATACGTTTCTCGATTTGCAACTTAAAAGAACCTGATGCGAGAAAATAGAGTGAAAAAAAAACTCTCGGGGAGTATTAGTTTCGCGTTTTCTAGCCTTTTTCTTTTCAAGTTCTTTTCTTGTTTAAGCTGATTAGAATAAATATATATATGTGTATAAAAAATAAATCTATATTCCTAGCGTCGAAATTGTATACAGCTCGCCAGGCTGCCTAAACTAAGCCCGCGTGTCATTATTTTCGCTTTTACAAAGTCATTTTCTATCGCTCACAAACGCGTGCTCCACTGCGGAGCGTTCGACTATCCCCCCTTTTTCCCGCGCTTTTACCACCCAGCCGCGCGTCTTTCTGGCCTTTCTCCTTTCTGGAAACTCGGAGCTCGGCGTCAGTTGCTTCCCCCCCCCCCTATTTTTGGCGTCCCTTTTAGCTTCCTCTACACGACTCTCCTCAGTCCAAAATGAGCCGAGTTTTCCCGCGCTGGAACGGGAATAGATCACTGTCGCATCCAAGATGGCGGGTACCCGGTTGTCACGAATGATTCATGACGCCCCGAGAAGGTTAGAAACCCGCCGTTTTCTCTCTCTATCTCTCTCCCTTCCTATCTATATATGCTATATATGTAGAGCGCTTCGGCACACGCGGCGGTATTCATTCGAAGCTTTTGCTCACCCTAGAGCCTTTAGGAATGCTTCCTTTTACCACGCGGCCACTCTACCTATCCCTTTGCCGTGAATACTGTATACTCTTCAACCCGATAAGTTCTTCGGGATAACGAGAAACTGATAACAAACCTGAAGCGGATTAATACACGATGTTAAACTTGACGGAAATAAAAACAGATTTAGCCCAACGTAATCTCGAATAAGAGTATCGTAGTTTGCGCGTATATTGGTATAGCCTATTTCGGCGCTAGCTTAGGGCTCGAATCTTTTCATAACATCTATCCCGTTTTCCTTTCTCTTATGGACAAAATCAATTTGTTATTTCAACGCGAATGAAGTTGGGTATCATCCGTCTCTATAATTTGGTTTCTTAGAAACTGAGTAAGTTTATGATAGCGCCGTATGAATTCTCCGACTGATTTTGATTATATAATTCCCATCCCGCAATCTTCTTATTACGAAATACTGGGCTTAGTTAAATATAAGAGATTCTCTCTAGTACGTTTTAAAATGTTAGCTTGTTTTATAAATGCAAAAATGAAAATTGTATTCGGAGCGCGCGCGCGCCTTTACGCGTTTAATTCTCTTACTGAGCGTCGCGTAACGTAGCCTGTATATATAGGGACAGGCGGAGACAGAAATTTCCCGGGTTTCGGCACCACAGCTATTTTCTAGAATGTATAATGAAAATCGCGGTCGGAAGAATAGAATAACATGTGCCGGGGACGCGTGGCTTTGTAAAATACGATTTATGACTCTCGAATTTTCCGTACCGTATTAAATTCAAACTTATAAGGGCCCGCGTCTGTTGAAGATATTTTCTAAAACAGTTCCACGAGCCGAAAATTTGATTTCACCGCTGAAAAATATGAGAATATACAAAAGAACGAATGAAAAATAAGTAAAATTCGCGACGTTTCAAAATGTTTCATCGTTCTAACAGTCTATTATTTCTTAACCCCCGAAGCTATGTTTACTTTTACATATATACATATTTTAGTAAAAGTATAAACCGAAATTGTAGGATAAAACTAAAAGTGTAGTTTCGTACGCGCTGAAATTTATGAGCGATTCCTCCAAAAGTTCTACTTTTTTTTTAAACTTTTTATAGCTCGCGGTATCTTAGATTTTGGTCTATTTCTTATAGCCGAGGTACAGAAGCTAGATTTTTTGGCATTCTTCCACGTTTCTTTACTATCTTAACTTTCCGAACGGGCGAGATCTGTCTTGTGCCAGGTTATCCGGGCTAAAAGGTCCTCCTCTCTTTCAGGGAAGAAGAAGCAAAAAAAAAAAAAAATAATAAAAAAAAAAAAATGCTCGCTGACTTCGCGTCATTTTTAAAAATTGCGTCGGGATTACCGTTTTTAAATTCCTCAATTTATTTTCTTCACGGGCTCTATGAGGAATATTAGGTTATAAAATGTGCCAAATTTGTACCCTGTTTATCCCCTATACTCTAACGGATTCTTTTTACCCCTCTTAAAACGAATTTAATTTCAAACTCTTACTCGTAAAATATAAATTCTCTTATTAAAAGTTTATTTAGGAGGTGAATGAGGGAATTATTTTTAAAGAGCGATTATGACAGTTTTAAGATAGTAAAGGAACCGGAAAAGATAAAATGTTAAATCTATCCGACCTTGTATGTCGTTCAAGAGGTACGAAACCGTGGTTCACGCTGTTTGCGCTTCAACTAACTTAATTAAAATCTCCAGCCAAATTTTGCTTCAAGTTGTAACTTAAAAAGACTCGAGGGAAAATGTTTAAAATGATTCTATCACGGATTTTTCACGAACTGCAAATGGAAATTGAGTAGCGTAAAACTATTCAAAATATACATAAATATGTCATTTAAAAAAATTACCGCGACAGTAAAAGTTCTAAATTTTTAAAATAAGTGTCCTTC
This sequence comes from Odiellus spinosus, assembly GCA_963920705.1. NCBI lineage: Eukaryota > Metazoa > Arthropoda > Arachnida > Opiliones > Phalangiidae > Odiellus > Odiellus spinosus. The sequence continues at coordinate 12,501,283 of OY987228.1, read as the reverse complement.
AATACTACGTCATAACTATGGTTGCGTGGCTATTGTAGAGTCTTAGTTGATTCTCACGCGTTCTTACGTGGAATTTTTATTTTACAAATTTCTAAAATGGCGATTATAAAATGTATTTTTGCTGTTGCGGTAATTTTTTTCTATTACACATATTTTGTTTCCGAAAATACTACTTTATTTCCATTTGGAGTTCATGAAAAATCAGTGACAGCCTCGGTTTAAATTTAGCAAAAAAAATTACCAAGTTTAAATTATATACTAATGCTAATTTGAAGGATTGTAAAACCCAATATGTTTTTTATTATTTTTATATAAAGGCTATTGACAAAGGGGGTAAACTAGGGCATTGAAGATATTTCGCTGACCCAACTAGTTTTTCTAAAGGGCTGTCAAACGGTGTCCAGGGATAGTCAATTAAGAATGCCAATAATCATTCCCTAATCCCAAAAACCTCATCAAACGACGGCTATAAATTTAAGACCCATCGCTCAAAGAATTTCCCCGGATCATTATAACCAGAAGCATATAAATTTACTTCTTTAACTGAATTTAGAATTTATTTTAAATTATAAATGATCTTTGATTTTCCATTTGAAGTTCCTTATTCGAAAATAGCTCAAGTAAATCTTTATTAATTTTGAACGTTTGTATCCGTTTCAAACCCGACAACATTACACTATAGGACATCGTAGATATATCACTGACCTATATATTTTTTTTTTTTTTTTTTTTTTTTTGTCAAAGGGAGTCCAGGGAGATGTAATTAATGGCGCCTATAATCATTGGATAATCCCAAAAACCTCATCAAATGTCGGTAACAATTGAGACCTATCGCTCAACTGATTTCCCGGGGAACAGTATAACCAGAAGCCCATAAACACTAATTCAATAACCGAAATATTCTTTTGGAGACTTTGCGAAGTTTATTATTACTTCATTCGGCAATATCTAAAAGTAAATCCGTATTTATTTTGAACGTTTGCATCCGCGTCATAATATATCGCGTCATAATATATCGCTTCATAATATATCGCGTCATAATATATCGCTTCATAATATATCGCGTCATAATATATCGCGTCATAATATATCGCGTCATAATATATCGCGTCATAATATATCGCGTCATAATATATCGCGTCATAATATATCGCGTCATAATATATCGCGTCATAATATATCGCGTCATAATATATCGCGTCATAATATATCGCGTCATAATATATCGCGTCATAATATATCGCGTCATAATATATCGCGTCATAATATATCGCGTCATAATATATCGCGTCATAATATATCGCGTCATAATATATCGCGTCATAATATATCGCGTCATAATATATCGCGTCATAATATATCGCGTCATAATATATCGCGTCATAATATATCGCGTCATAATATATCGCGTCATAATATATCGCGTCATAATATATCGCGTCATAATATATCGCGTCATAATATATCGCGTCATAATATATCGCGTCATAATATATCGCGTCATAATATATCGCGTCATAATATATCGCGTCATAATATATCGCGTCATAATATATCGCGTCATAATATATCGCGTCATAATATATCGCGTCATAATATATCGCGTCATAATATATCGCGTCATAATATATCGCGTCATAATATATCGCGTCATAATATATCGCGTCATAATATATCGCGTCATAATATATCGCGTCATAATATATCGCGTCATAATATATCGCGTCATAATATATCGCGTCATAATATATCGCGTCATAATATATCGCGTCATAATATATCGCGTCATAATATATCGCGTCATAATATATCGCGTCATAATATATCGCGTCATAATATATCGCGTCATAATATATCGCGTCATAATATATCGCGTCATAATATATCGCGTCATAATATATCGCGTCATAATATATCGCGTCATAATATATCGCGTCATAATATATCGCGTCATAATATATCGCGTCATAATATATCGCGTCATAATATATCGCGTCATAATATATCGCGTCATAATATATCGCGTCATAATATATCGCGTCATAATATATCGCGTCATAATATATCGCGTCATAATATATCGCGTCATAATATATCGCGTCATAATATATCGCGTCATAATATATCGCGTCATAATATATCGCGTCATAATATATCGCGTCATAATATATCGCGTCATAATATATCGCGTCATAATATATCGCGTCATAATATATCGCGTCATAATATATCGCGTCATAATATATCGCGTCATAATATATCGCGTCATAATATATCGCGTCATAATATATCGCGTCATAATATATCGCGTCATAATATATCGCGTCATAATATATCGCGTCATAATATATCGCGTCATAATATATCGCGTCATAATATATCGCGTCAAAAATAAGAGGCTACGTTTTTTCCAATTATAAAGTGAGCTAACACTGAATTTTCGTATAAACGCTCGATAGTTAAGATTATCAAGCAGCCCTTGGAATTTACAGGGTATAATACTGTTAGGATAGGATAGCCATCTGTTTTAATGTAAGGTTGGTGGTATCGGAGTAATACCCTCTCCCATACCTGACTGAAGTTTTCGTTCTCCCCTTTAACCTAGCGCATTCGTTCACCCTATCATTTCAGAATGCGTTCCCTCTCTCGCTCTACTCTTTCCGTTTCAGTCCTAGCTGCGGAAAGAAGATTAATGGTTCACGCGGAAGCATCTAAAAGGGTCCGAGCGCCCGTGATGATGCACTTTGTAGCGCGCAGGGAAGCCCGCCCGGAAAGCGAGCCAAAGTTCTCCCCTCACTCTTCAGCGCGCATCTTTGGAATCGCCAAAAAAAGTGCGCTATTTGGTCAAATCGAAGAACTATCGGGCAGCAGTCTTTTCTGTGCGTAAAATGCCGTTGAAGAAATATTATCCCTAGTCCCCTTGGCTCGTTTCTTTCACTTCTTTCAGAACATCTATAAGATCCGAATACGACCAAAGGGAAGAATTTTCTAAATACGAGTGTACGTGTATCTTAACTCGAGGAAAAGGAAAAAAAGATAAGACGTATATTTGCGAACCACCTTTTTAGTGCTCTACATCTACCCTGTAGATCCGAATTTGTCGGGCTGTTTGCAACACAAATTCGGTTCTAGAGAGGTTCGTGTGGTGCATTGGAGTCAACGAGTCGACAAAAATTTGGAAAAAATAATGAATAAAAAAAATAAATTTATTAAGGTGGTTCACTAAAATTAATACTTTTAATTAATATTTAATTAATAAGATGTACGGTATTAAACATATTTTTAATATTTCATATATCATGTACAAAGTGTTAATAAACCTTTCTGTGTTACCGGGTTTATCTCTCTCGATGATGAAAAAAACCCATTTTTCTTTTTGTCTTGTTAATCGTTTATTTTCATATATTTATATATATGCATATCGCCTCCATAGAAAAATAAGTTATAGCGTACCGGTCGCTCTGGTGTACATCCCTGAACGCAGCCATAATTACAGTAGGTGTAAAGGGATTGCATCATAATCTACTTTAAATAAGTTAATGGTTGATTACATTAATTTTACATTGAACCAAAACATCTACTTGACCAAGTAGTATATCGGTTAACGCCTGACAACCAGGGAAGTTAAAAACGCGTCAAATTGAGTTGAAAGCGCAATGGAACTAAGATGAAAGAAAACTGACGTCAAACGCAACCTATTTCTTTCCAGTTTTAATGTAATATAAAAGTCACACGATCCATATATGCTTCTATTTTACAACCAGCAGCAGGTGAGCCATTATCCTCACGCACAAAAGACCACCAAATTTATGGTACAGTAGTGCCAATTGACAACTAACTCTTTGAGCACGCCGTTCTACCGCGAAAAAGAGAAACTTGTCCACAGTTTCTACTACTTCCCACTCGCGTGGGTATAGAGCTAGGAGTAGAAAGGTTATAGATTGCCCTCGAAACGCTTATATTAGGGCCAAGCTTCTAGCGTCACTATATACCACGCGGTGCCAAGTGGCTTTTGAAAAGATCCTTCTTAACGGTGGTGGAAATAGGCCCGGGAATGAAGAAAAGGCCCTGGAGTGCCATAAAATATCATGCGCCGTTAAATCGTGCTTCGTCTTTTCAGCTCTTCAGGGGGCAAGACTTGTGTTTCGGCTCAACCTTCATCTCTAGCTCTCTCTCCTCCGCCTTTTTATTTCTATGGGATATGTTGTGAGCCCCCTTACACGTAGAGTTCAAATGTGAATTATGGAAATCTTAATAGATAGATTTTACTACATAAAAAGACTTGTTTAACTGAGAAACTTTAAAACTTTATCGACGTTGTAAAGGGACTGTAAATAACTCGGCCGAGCCTTAACAATGTTTTAGTATCTTACATACGCTTAATTACCCCATTTATATAGTGTAACGTCAATGGCAATTATTTTTTAAAGAGGTCTCCCGTTTTTAAATCAGAAAGGTTTTTAATTTAGCTTTTATTTAGAGACCAATGCTTAATACATTAAATAAAGGTAAAGTTTTAGCTTATTTAGCTCTAATAATTGAAATTGGCTTAGATTATAGACCTTGAGAAAAGTGAAAGAGATTGTGGCGCAGCCAACTTAACTACTACGTACTAACTGTAGGATACCTGGCTTATTAACAGGCAGTGCTCCATTGATAATTTCTGTCCATTACATTGCTGAAAAGCACTTGAATTCCTACAGAAAAAACCAATACAAACGCAAATTTTACAACACACCCTAGTATTATAACTAAAAATCTCCTGAATTTGGAACAATGTCAATTTTATAATTCACCGCCAGAAGATAGATTGAGAAGTATAACCTATGACTATCAACAATGAACACCTTTCTTAATAGATAAAGATAACAATTCATAAGCGTCTTCTAGCGGCAAAGAGTAGCAAAAGAAGTAACTGGAGAAACCGCTTGCGTGGCTGCCATATTTAAAGAATAGTCCTAGCTAGAACCTTGTGAGAAAATTTTTTTTTTTTGAAAGACAACATTAACTTGAGCTGAAATTTTTGGAAACCTCCGTGTAATGGCCCTCTATGCCAAACCCATAAAGTCAAAAAGGGAAGGAAGCCGTTAACTATATAGCATTTCTTATTATCCTATATCCCGGGGACCTCCAACTAGGTGTAAAATTGTCATCGGCCCCTATACACGGTGGAACGCGTGGAGAATCTTTTGGTGAAAAAGGAACCCAAAAATAGAAACCCCCGAGGGTCCTAATGAGTGTCAAACGTATAGTTCGAAAGGATATGGATGTCTATTTTATTGCTTTATACCCAGTTTCGGTTTAGGTCAAAGGATTCCGCGGACCCATTTTTAGAATTTATTTTTCAAGGTCGCCTCTTAACTCGGAGTCTTCGTTCTTTGTGAACTCGGATCCTTCGTTGTTTGTGAATTCTTTTACAACATCTTGAAGGTCAGATTTGAGATTTTAAAGTTGATAAGCCCATCTATAATTAAGACGAACGTGGCACGAACAACTATTGTAGTATGTCTCTGGAGGTACTGTCGTACAACAAAAAGAATGCCATTACTGCGAGTAATGTTGCAGGCATTATCAACGTGATTTACAGTCCGGTATAGTTCAGAAGATTATTTTTCGAATATTTTCCCAGGTCGTTTTCTGGTTGTTATAAACGTTCTTAAAGTTAGACTTTAAAGGAGAAATGAAGTCATGGATCATTTTATTTTTAATAGATAAGAAAAGTAAAACATGTAAAAATATCAAAGATTTCTTGTTAATTTGCAGTTAATAAAGTTCCTTTATTTTCGGATCATATGATATCGCTAAACAGTTCTATGAAGAACTTATAGAACACATACTCAATGTCGTGAAAGTTTCAAGTAAAAAATAATAGACATCCATTTATGAAATAGGCAAATAATCTTTTACAGGGACGCACCCATTGTAGGCTCAATTTTAGTCGAAACTGGTAGTCTTAGAGGAAGGCAGCGGTCAGCGCAGGGATGGGAGAAGACTCGAGGAAGAGAGATACGTGTAGGACACCATCTACAGTTTATTTCCTCTCGGCTATTACCTAGAATAGCGGCGGAATGGGGCTCCTTGGAGATATTTTCTCTGTAAGTAATTTTCGAATACGTCTTTACAGTAAAATTCGAAACCCTTGGCATAAAACAACAAGTTCTAGCTTTAAAGAATTAGCATCCAATACTTAAAGGTGTAAGAAATTGAATCGCAGTCGAATTTTAGCTCCAAAAACATGCGAGTATGATACCAGAATCTAATTATTATGTACCGCCTACTTCATTGAGTTCTAAAAATGAACCTAGGCTTAGCGGCTCAAATCGGAACTGATTAAATATAGCACTCTACTCGTCTTCATTATACCTTTAGTGAACCAATAAGTCGAACATGATACAAAAGGTTTTATAGTAGGAATTGGCTTTGAGTTACCATTACAGCAAATGTTTAAAAGAGTGAAATCAACCCGATTTATGGGCCAGTTTCCATTCCTCTTTTAGTGTTAAAAGCTCCAATTTATTTTCCTAAGTCATTGTGGGATATTTTTACTATTTCAAGGACGTATGATATGTTTCAAGGGCACGATGAGCGTGGTTTTAATAAAGACACGGCCCACTCTAATACTGTAAAGGCCAAAAGATGCCATTACTTTTCCAAGGCAAAATCTGAAAGAGTTCTTTCTTTCACAATGTTATGACGCTCAGAAATTAGCTCCCGATGCGAACTCTGTTGAGTGATACATCAATGTCAAACATTGTAGATAGAGCCAGCCCCTTCTTATAATTAAAGTTGCAGAATCTGGTTTCTAACTATTTTTGAATTTATTGGTTTTAATTTAAAGTAGTCGAACTAGTATGTTACCTAAAATTGCTCCTTATTATGTCAAGGACCGATAGTAAACCACATAATCGATAATCTTTTATCTTCCCCGACGTTTTTTTTTTTTTTTTTTTTTTTTTTTTTTTCAAATTCATTAAAGGGATACTAAATCACCTAACAATTTATTTTTAATCGATTTAGACTGAACAAAATGCTTAAATATTATCAAAACATGTTAAAGGTTTCGTTTAAAAATGAGCCCTATATTAAAATTCAAATGACCGTAACTTTTCTCTGCAACCTCCTATACCTAAACCTATTGCACCATTAGAAAGTAGGCATTCCTTATTTTATTTTAAGATCATAATACTGTGTTTCGCCACTCAAAAGCGGTGTTTCGCCACTCGATAGAACTCGAGCAAAAGTCTAAAACTGAGCCCTGTATTAAAATGTAAATGGCCGTAACCTTTTTCTGCAACATCCTAGGCATAAACCGATTGCACCGTTAGAAAGTAGACATTCCGTATATTATTTTAAAATTATGTTTCGCCACTCGATAGAAATCGAGCAAAAATCTAAAAATGAGCCCTATATTAAAATTCAAATAGAAAGTAGACATTCCGTATATTATTTTAAGATCATACAATTGTTTTGCCACTCAAAAATGCTGTTTCGCGATTTGATATAAATCAAGCAAAAATCCAAAAGTAAGCCTTACATAAAATGCAAATTGCCGCAACTTTTTTCCGCGACATCCTAGGCATAAACCGATTGCAACATTAGAAAGTAGTAGTACCCATTGAATATATATTTTTTTTACAGTGTAGTATCCCTTTAGTTTATAAATTTAACAGTTCATTTGTATGGGATAAAAATCTACAAATTTATGTTATTGAAGAAAAAGGTTTGGATTATTTTATCTTTCATAGAAAATGAATAACGTATTTGTTATATTTTTAATCCATTTGTCAAACATGAAGGGATAATAAGCCGGATAAGTGATTTTATTAATGATTATTTATCTTTGAAATAGCAATAATTCATTAGTAAATAAATTAAAATCGAATAACTGTACAGAAATCAATTTTTCTTTAGCTTAACACGGATAAATGGATTGTTTTAAAACTAGCCGATTCTATGCCTTGCGCTATAACCACGCAACAATAGGAGGAGGGAGTGGAGGGTATTTCCATTTAAACATCATTATTAAGATAAAACCCTATACCTAATACCATCGTAAGATGTCGCATAGCTATCACGCCAATCTCTCGGTTTTTAGTAATGGAAGTGTAAACGTCTCATTTTCTCTATCTCTCTCTCTCTCCAAAAAGGAATTAGAAAGACGAATGGCTAGAAAGCTTTTTACTAGCAGTTTCGCAGTATTTTGCCCATGTGGTGATTTTATCTTTTGAAATTTACAAATGGAACATTCTTAGCGTAAAAGGAGCTTTGTTTCCGCCTTGTAAACTAAATAATATCTAAAATAACTTACCGAACGTATATAATAACGCGTGTTTCCAGATATGTGCCAGAAGTATTTCTTTCCCGCAGATAATACTAAATAAAGGCTTCTTATGATGGGACAAGTTTTATTAAAAATTCAAGATTTTGGCTGATTCGTTTAAAGTTTAAACCTCTCTAGAATATAACTATAATTACGCAGATTTAGAGACAGGGTATAAATAATTTTAATATTTAATTATTTTTAATAGTAAATAATATAATTTAATAGTTAATAAAATTTAATGAAAATTACTTATATTTAATCAAGAATATACTTTTATATTTAATCAAGAATATACTTTTATATTTAATCAAGAATATACTTTTATATTTAATCAAAAATATAATTTTGATAAAATAATGTTTAATGAAAGCATTTCATTTAAAACTTTACATTTTAAAGTTCGTAACAAGTTATATTCTAATTGGTAACCAAAATTGAGAATTTTCATAAAACTAACTTTGAAACGCGTTTGAATTTACGCATGTTTGTAATGTGATGCCATTATATTGAATTGTGTAATCTATTATACGCGTACATCTATACTATATACGTATGGATACCGTTTAAAGGTACGTAAGCATGACTTTATTGTAAAAAAAGGTCGTTTGCACGAATTCTTCCCCGTATAAATCACCATAGAAACCAACAATGTCATACAAAACTATATGTATATTTCCCGTCCAAAACTGGCGCGTTTTTTTATTATACTATACATCGATTGATATTTAATGATAGATTCACCCTCATATTTTAATACCGAAACTGTGTAGGGAGATAAAATAAACCCTAGGTCTCATTAAGCGTCAATCAAAGAAATGATTAATAATCTAGAAAAGTAGTCTTAGATGTTTATAGCTGTCACCGCTCTCACTATATAGTATTTGATTCTACCATAAGTCTATTTATTCACCCGTAAGTTACAAACGAGGGTCATTTTAGCGTTAAGCCAGAAGCCGATGAAACCCTCCTTTGAAGTCTATTTCTCCCGGGTCTTGTCTACCCCTCTCTGTATGGGTTATTCTCAAAAGGCGCGATCCGTACGCCTCCTAACGCTAGATGTTTTCGGAGCGGGAGTTCGTCCAAAAAACATCGTCGTTTGTGGAGAGAGAGAATTTCCAATTTTCTGTAGACAGGGGGGATGAAGTAGGACCCCTTCTAACTCGTAAAATTGTGAATTTTACCCATACAGAGAGGAGCGCTAAATGGAACATTGGAGTAGTAGACTTCAAAGGAGGGTTTCATCGGCTTCTGGTTAAGCTAATGATTGGCCAATCTTGCGACTCAAATCCATTTAGTGGTGGTAGCTTGAAACTCTCCCAATGCATGCTATACTGCCTGTTTCCTGTCAAGAGGAATGAGGTGGTTTAGGGAGAATTTACTAGGTTTTTCCGCGAGGTGGCGTAATGCTTCAAATTTCTATCTCTCGCTCATAGTGCTGAATACGAAGAGTTCTATCATCTATACTTCTATGGGGAACTCAAACTTACGGGTGAAGAATTAATAGGCTTATGATTCTACCCTATAGATTCAAGCGTGATCAGGCAAAGTTTTCAGCCTGTTGAAATGTAAGACTGCCTCTATATCTCTAATATTGCAATTCCATAAAATTAATATTTCATTCGCTGAAATATCAGGTTGAAGCTTATCCGTATAAATAATCGTTTGCAAATTTAATAACATTAAGCTCCTCTTTTGGGCTCTTTGTTGTCATTTTTTTTTTTTTTTTTTTTTTTTTTTTTATTTTATTTTTTTTTTAAGGGGGTTGAGCTTAGCTTAGATATGTATATATAATATACGAAAAAGGTAGGAATTCCTTTTTTAATAATGAAAAAAACTCAGTTATTAGTTGAAATAAAACCAATGAAATTAAAGGCGGGGAGTAAGAATACATCGTTAGTATATGCAACAGAACTCGTAATATATCATCGGCCAGTATTATTTCGATTTTTATAACTAAAACCTGCTAAATTTATAATTCAAGTAGGCGTAATCTCTTTCTTAGTCTGCGTGTTCATCTTTTTTGGGCTAATAAAGGGATGTTACAGGAAACCTGAAAAAACTATTTTCATTTAAAGGAATAGTATATTTACTTGGACATGCTTTTATTATAACAAGGTAGTGATTAACACTTCGAGGATTAAAAAATAAATTTGCTTTAGTTTAAGTAATACACTCTGAAGACATATGTCGGAGTAGTACGCCTTTTATCAAAATTAAAAACGGTCTTGGATTTTATTTTAATACATTTGATGACGTCAAATATTAGAATAGAATTAGGAGTTCTTGTTTTTTTTAATTTGATTTTAAGTAAGTTTACGCAGATGATTAAAATCCTCTAATCGTTATTCTGTGTCTGATATCAGATCACCTATAGCTTCAATTTTGACTTACAAGCTCTTGTCGTCACACATAGGTAGGATTGACAAAATTTATTAAGGTATTTTCTGTTGATAACTTAAAACAACCGTATCTGACTGGGGGAGCACAATGAAAGTGCTTTAGTATCAAAAGTTGTTTAGTAAAAATCGCTAGGTGTTATTGGGAAAAAGTTGCCTTAAAAAGATCAAGTTTTTGTTTCTGTTATAGCTTGCGCAATAGCGCCAATTTTGAATCGTTGCTTAGCTCGAGCTGATCAAAATATCACGTTCTTTCGATATGGAACGTTTAGCGCTTAAACGAGCGGCGGTAAGCGACGCAACGCTTCAAAACCAATTAATGTGTACCTTTAGTACTACATACATTTCGAAGCGTTGCGTATGCTGGAGCTGATCAAAAATCTCTCCTTTGCAAAGAAATCAATATGGAACTTGTCGCGTTAAAACGAGCGGCAATACGCGACGCAACGCTTCAAAACGGGCTAATGTGTAGGAATGTTAAGCCCGTTTTGAAGCGGATCAATGAACTATTTTGATTAGATCAGGATGATACTATCCCTTGAATAAAATCTATACCCTACTAGCTTTGTACGAGTTACTTGAAATAAGTCGAATATGGACGCTTATATAAATATAATGTCTACCTCTCCCCCCGCCCTTAGACATACATATTTTTCTGGGAAATATTTTTATACAAGGGGAAAAAAGTTGTACGTCGCGCGTGGCGCCACTAAGCCGCATAATGTCTGACAACGCCTGAAATTGTGGGGGTGTGGGGGAGTTTAAGGGGACTTGTACGCGGCTCAGAGAAAAAGCTTTATTATTATTAATAATAATGAAAAAAAGGGCGCTATAGCTGGCGCTTATATTGCGAAGTCGAACTACTGTCCATGTAAACAATAAGCTACGAGTATTAGAGCCACTCCCCTTAAGGTGTAACCTTACTACTGATGATATCCTCTCTATATTAAATCCAGATTGAATCCTCTGCTGAGGAGGGGGGGATGGAACTAGTAAACAAATACTTTCTGTTATGTTATTTTATTTTCGCTCAAATAATATTGCCGCCCATATCCATATAACACGAATTTTCAATATCACATATTAGAATACGCATCATTACACTTTTGATTATTATTATTAGTTTTGTCCATAAATTTAATCTGTAATATATATATAATTTCAAAATTTATCCGATTAATATTATTTTTTCTATTTCAACCTATTATTTTTTCCGTTGTATCCTATTAATATCCTATTTTTCAATATTACCCTATATTAATATCCTGTTACTTCAATTTTATCCTATGTTAATATCATATTTTTCAATTTTCTCCTATATTAATATCCCATTTTTTTCTATTTTATCCTTTATTAATATCCTATTTTCTCAATTTTATCCTATATTAATATCCAATTTTTTAAATTTAAGCATATAATAATTTCCTATTATTTCAATTTTATCCCAAATTTAAAATCCAATTTTTTCTATTTTATCCCAAATTAATATCCAATTTTTAAAATTTTATCCCATATTAATATCCGATTTTTAGCTAGACCCAACCCTAGTGGGGTCTAGCTACTATATTCACTGCGGCGTTGGCGTCGGCGTTGGCGTTGGCGTCGGCGTCTTGCAAGAAGACGAAATACGTCATCGAATCGAAAAACTTTCGTCTCCTTACCTCTCCGAGTGAACTTTTAGTTCACGGAGTGGTTCTGTCTGTACGTCATCAAATAGGAAAAACTTTCGTCTTCTTACCTCTCCGAGTGAACTTTTAGTTCACGGAGAGGTTCTGTCTGTACGTCATCAAATAGGAAAAACTTTCGTCTTCTTACCTCTCCGAGTGAACTTTTAGTTCGCGGAGAGGATCTGTCTGACGTCAGATGAAGACGTCATGTCTGACGTCAGAAGAAGACGTCATCACCCACGGAGCTTGACCCTCCAATAGAATTCGCATATACAGTTATTAGCTTCTACCATGCTGTAAACGTACATCCACCACAGCTCATTGAAGAGCAGCAACCGTTACTCGCTTGTTAGTTTATAATGATAAACGAACGCCTTATATAGTATCTTTTGGATTCGCGTCTATTTTAGCCTTCTGAGGTTATAGCTTTTACTGAATTGAAACGTAATATTCATTTAAATTAAAATTAAAACAGACTAAATGATTTAACTTTATCTAAAAACCAATGTTGCTGAAACTTAAATTTAATATAAAAGATATTTTCGAAGATATTCAAAATTTTCTTATAGGTTGATTAGATAAAGGCGTGTTTTCACGGGTGTTCAAGATAAAATGAATTAATAAATTTTATATATTATGGTGCGTTTTCACGGGTATCCAAGATAAGACGATAAAGATTAGATGTAAAGGTGCCTTCACAAGGGTATCCAAGGTAAAAATTAATAAAGATTAGATATAAAGGCGTGTTCGCAGGGTATCCAAGATAAAATGACTTAATAAAGAATAGATATAAAGACGCGTTTCCAAGATAAAAATGACCTATTAAAGAATAGATATTAAGTCCCGTTCGCACGAGTACCCAAGATAAAATGACAAAGATAATATATAAATGCCAGTTCGCACGGGTATCTAAGTTAAAAATTAATAAATATTCGATATGAAGCCACGTTCACACGTGTATACAAGATAAATTAATAAAGATTAGATATAAATCCGCGTTCAGACTGGTATCAAAGAAAAATTTAGATTAGATATAAAGCCGCGTACACACGGGTATCCAAGATAAATACATAACGATTAGATATAAAGCCGCTTTCACACGAGTATCCAAGATAAATTAATAAAGATTAGATATAAAGACGCGTTCACAGGTAGCCAAGTTGAAAAACATGATTTGAAAAACATGATTTGAAAAACATGATTTGAAAAACATGATTTGAAAAACATGATTTGAAAAACATGATTTGAAAAACATGATTTGAAAAACATGATTTGAAAAACATGATTTGAAAAACATGATTTGAAAAACATGATTTGAAAAACATGATTTGAAAAACATGATTTGAAAAACATGATTTGAAAAACATGATTTGAAAAACATGATTTGAAAAACATGATTTGAAAAACATGATTTGAAAAACATGATTTGAAAAACATGATTTGAAAAACATGATTTGAAAAACATGATTTGAAAAACATGATTTGAAAAACATGATTTGAAAAACATGATTTGAAAAACATGATTTGAAAAACATGATTTGAAAAACATGATTTGAAAAACATGATTTGAAAAACATGATTTGAAAAACATGATTTGAAAAACATGATTTGAAAAACATGATTTGAAAAACATGATTTGAAAAACATGATTTGAAAAACATGATTTGAAAAACATGATTTGAAAAACTTTACGCAACTTCGTGTTTAAAGGAATCTCGAAACGCCATTCAAATTGTTCAAAGAGCGTTTATGCATGCATAACAAGCCCCTGCTATAGTATAATTCTTTTCAGCCTCTTTTACAATGTCATGGGTCTAGCTATTCCTATGGGCTTGACCATCTTGTTTAAAATGTACCCCATCATAATATCCTATTTTATCAGTATTTATCCTATTATAATATCATATTTTTCTAAATTTATTCTATTAGTATTAAATTTTTCAAAACTTATCCTATTAGTTAATATTCGCCTTTTTCCAAATTTTAAATATAATATGCTGTTTTATTCATTTCTTCCAAAAAAAAAAAAAAAAAAAAAGGTTCAGGGGGTATTCTATATATTGGACGAAACGTCTTCCATTGGCTAGACACTGTTTAAGGGAGTTTTTTTTTTTTTGGCACTATTGAAGAATCTTAATGCCATAAATGACCACGACTATATAATAGCTGGAAGCCAAGAAAAGGGTTTTATTTTGATTTTTGGACAGTATACCAATGTTTACTTTGGTTTGAATTTTCAAATTTGAAATCATCCAATAGCAAAAATCAATACACGCCATCAGATTTCTGAAAGTATAAGAATAAATTAGCATTCGCCCTATTTTTCTCTTGTAATCAATATGCAGTTCGCTAGGAACAAAGCTAGCGGGGTTCCATTTTTCCTTAATAACTAATGTTGTTTTATTTTGACAAAGGCATGAGTTAAACTAATTACAATTTTTAATATCGGCAGTTATTGGCTTTCGTTTGGTTATATACAATGTTTCAAAGGCTTAGCTGCTGATAGTTATATAATGTATACTTTCTTGGGGAAGATCCGAGTGTTGGCAATCAAAACATCGCGTGCATATATTTTATTGACGTTTGTACTTGGCGTTCTTGATTACTGTCGAGGATATTTTTATACTTTGCAAAACTAGTTCTGTTTTAAAAGAGAGTTGAAATTAACATATTTTTCGATTAGTTTTAAGTAATTAACACAATTCGGGCCTGAGTACTAAAGTTTTGCTCTGAGATATATTAAGTTGAATATTTACTGAGAATAATGGAATGTTTGCCACTTCTCATTGTGACGCCTCTCTCTCTCTCTCTACACTTTAATGACCACAAGTTTCACGCGATGTATAGTAAATATTGTAAAATGACCTTTTTTTTGGTTTTGTTTTTGCAGTGGATAAACAGTTTGACTTTCGTAGTTAAAAAAGTCATTTTATATTCAGAACTTAATAATTAATAATAAGCTAATTTAAAGGGCTGTAAATAAAGTTTTACTAGACACTTCTAATCAAGTTATGTTTCAACGATTTTGAGCTCTTAGAACATGCAGTTAATTATAAAATAATATTACTGTTTATTATGAAATTTAAGGTTTTCTTTAAGCTCCTTCTATGTCGAACTATGAAATGCATAAGTCGATTGCTAGAAAAAGAAAAATCTCAAACGACCGAGAGAAAATTTGAAATCTTAGTCTACCATTAATTCCAAAAAGTATGGCGCCTATTTAAAAGGTAGTTGACCTTTCCAAATCCCTGATGGAGTCCATTTAATTGAAATAAACGTAATTTCCAAGTCATATACAACGTAATTATCATTATCTCCATGTAATTATTACAAACTAAAAACAAGCCTTATATATAATTTTTATTATCGATACTACATCTTGGAGACACAAAAGTACACACGCGAGAAGTCCTGACTAAATTTCGTGAGGTCAAAATCGCATGCCTATCGAATTTCTTCTGCTGTTAGCTATTATACGCGTCGAAAACGCTTTTGTATTCACGACTCGACACTGTAGTGTTATTTTTTCTATTCTCTTTTTTCCCCCCTATATTATAATATTTATTCATTTCACCAGCTTAAACCTTGCTACAACGGCTGCATATTAAACCATATATCGCACGGACTCTTGCGTTTGCTTTCTATATGTAAGTTTTTACCCAAAAATATCCGACTGCGAGGAAAAAAACTAAAACTCCAAAAAACGCATATACCGCGCAGTTTTGTTCCCGTGCAACGAAGAACCGAGTAAAAAATTTGCATTCAAATAGTGTCCCGCCTAAATTGTAGTTCGTATTTCTAACGTTGAAGGGAGATTAACTAGGATAGCTTTTGTTTATAGCGTAAAAATTATGAAATGCTACCAAAACAGAAACAAAATTAAAATTCCATTAGAAAAACTATAAATAGGGCTTTCCGTAAAGTCTTTGGGGTACTTGAACAACATGTTAAAACCTTCCCGGTTAACGGATATCCGAAATGTAGAGATAAGAGCTATTCTTCCTGCTTAAGAATATAATTAGCGCTTCATGATGCTTCGTAGCTGACCAGCGTTTATAGAAAGGTATGTTCGCGGAGTGATTGTTAACAGCGTATTGCAGGAAGCAAATCATTTCTCGTTAATTTGTTCGAGTGTTTTTTATTTCAAGTTTCCTTGCATTAAACTTTATCTCACGTACAAATTTAATTGGATATTCGTGAGGAGACGGTTAATGGGATTTACTCGTTAATTATAATACCAGTCTCGACGTTTTCCACCCTTATATTGTATTCAATATTTCCTCACGTACAAACGGGTGTGGAATATTTCGCTTGAAAACCCAATTAAAATAATTAAAGTAATATAGGAATAAAATTCATCTGGAAAACTAAATAGAAGAAGATGTTAGAATACTAGTTAAAATTATAAGAACCAAAAATAGTAGAACACCACACCCCATAGGAAATAAAAGCTTGGCTTCCTAGAGGAAACATCAGGTAAAGATTCAAGATAAGGATGGCCCTTTCAAGAATAGATTCTTGGGGGGGTTATGACCAATTTAGAAGCCCGTGAAAGAGGGAACGTTTTTCCTTTTCTTTCGCGTACCGGTGGAAAACATCTTGAACATTTTGTAAAATAAGTGTTTCTTTCTATCTGTATATATATATATTGTACATAACTACTTTGCAGATTTGAACGGAAATGGGGTTTCACCCCCTTTCCGATAATTACCTATTTAAGCTAATGGGACCAGGGCTTGCCGAAAAGATGTTTCCGGCAACCAAGGTTTCCCATTGGCCAAGAATAAATGTGTTGTAAATAAGAAACATGTGACGGACCCATAAAAAGGGGACCCGATCTAGGAAACTGTATTCAGAATTTAAGAATCACTAAGAACTATCAGAACTTTAGGAACTCGAACCCACTAGGAAGGGTAAAAATAAACTTGGACATTTTGTTGAGAAAAACTTGTCATTTATTCCGGCCTACCCCGGACTTAGAAAATATTCCGGTATACCCCGGACTTAGAAACTTTTAGGAATACGAAGAGTCGGACTTAGAGTAAATTTTGAATATTCACAGTCGACTTAAAACATAGGAATATTAGATAGAATATCATTTTTCAGTCGGTGATATTTTATATTAAGAAATTAGCTCTCCCAAGCTAAGACGACATTAGGAAGTCACCACATGGTACCGTGAAACCCGGGAAAAGAACCATAGGACCATTTAGAAAAGCTGAATTGGAAAAGCCAGCTTAGTTAGGACATTCGGTGAAATTAGAAAATTATTCACCCGCTACCAGCTTTTTTAAAAGCTAAAAATAAAACAATGGAGACACCAGAAGAGCGAACCAAAAGGAGGGAGATAGAGCTCAACAAAGCCAAAACATCCAGAAGAGCCGTACGAACTATGGCGACCCGACAGATAAACGAAGTAGAAGCTCTACTCAAAGCGACAAATTGCAACATAGAAGATTTGGAAGACGCTATAGTAATTCTTCAACAAAAAGAAGAATCACTAATACACTACGACGCCAAAATAGAAGACCTTTTCGACAATGATCAGGAGCAGGAGAACGACATTTTGAAGTCTCACGAATACCGAGAAAAGATCACCCTCGCGATAAGAAAGGCGAGCCGACGCGTAGACGCAATCAAGGGCGCGGCCTCGGCCACCTCGTCAGGAGGATCCACAGTCACCGCCAGCAGCAATGGGACCGCCGCGAAATCCACCCAGCATGCGAAGCTTCCGAAACTCACCGTACGAAAATTCGACGGTGACATTACCCAATGGACCAGTTTTTGGAATCAATTCTCATCAGCAGTTCATAACCAATCCATCGATAAGGTAGAAAAATTTACTTATCTTGAATCTTATTTGGAAGGGGAAGCTAAGCTAGCATTATCGGGTATGTACCCGAGTGACGCAACCTATGACGAGGCAGTTCAAATTTTAGAAAAGAGGTTTGGACAAACTGATCTTGTTATCAATACCCATATGAATAAATTGTTGTCTTTAGAACCGGTTATTAAAACGAGCAATTTGAAAGGTCTGAGGGAATTGTTTAATACCATTGATATAAATATAAGAAGTTTGAAATCCCTAAAAGAAGATGTTCAGAAATGTGGCGTAGTTTTAGGACCGCAAATATTAGAAAATTTCCCAGAAGAAATAAGATTAGAATACCGTCGTAAAAGAAAAAGCGAAGGGAAAACGGGATGGGATATCGCACACCTGGTCGAGTATCTAAGAGAAGAGATCGAATCCAGGGAATCATGCAGAGCGTTAGGAGCTAAAATTAATTCAGAAAAATTAGGAGCTAAAGAAAATAATGAGAAAAAACCGCCCCACCACAGGCATACCGCTTCGGCGCTAACTACCGGCGTATCGTACCAACAAAATTATAGGAATAGGAACAATTATCAGCAAAATCAAAATTTTCGATATCAAAATCAGAATAGAGGCGAAAATGTTTATTGCGTATTCTGCGAGGCTAGCACTCATAAAACGAACAACTGTAACAAATTTAGCTTAGACCAAAAAAGAAAAATGATTAGAGAGCAGGGTCGCTGCTATCTTTGCCTAAAGAAAAATCATGAGGTCAGAAACTGTCAAGCTAGATTTCAAACATGTATAAAATGCCACGTAAAACATAACTTCGCCGTTTGCGACAAAAACCCGGTTAACTTTGGAGTAGAAAAGAAGGAGGAGAAAGGGGAAGATAACCAGACAATAAACGTAGGCGTTGCTTCTGTCAGTAACGGAGACGAAATTGAACAAACTGTTTTGCTACAATCGGCGCGGGCCATTGTAAGAAACCCTAATAGGAAGAATACAGGGTTAGAAGTTAGGTGCTTTTTGGACTCGGGGGCACAAGCGTCATTTATTAGACAAGACGTTTCTAGGAAATTGAAATTACCAATAGTTGGGGAAACGACCGTAGGATTTAACACCTTTATGAGTAAGGAAGTGTCGGAAGAAGTTAGAAGAAGGGTGAAAGTAACCCTAGAAAACATAGAAAAACCGGAACAAAAGGTTGAAATAATAGCAATAGAAGTTCCTTATGTTTGTAACACCGTGACCGCATTTAAATGCAATGAAATAGAGTCATATATGAAAATTAAGGGTTGGCAATTAGCTGATAAGCCAACCAATCAAATTCCAGATTCGGACGGGATGGAGTTATTAATCGGGGGCGACTACTATTGGACTGTAGCGTCTGGAAAAACCGAGAGATTTGGGCCTAGAATAATGGCCATTGAAACTAAATTAGGATGGGCCGTGCAAGGACCCATTGATTCAGAGAATAGGAATAATTTGAATAGCTGTCCTATCACCATAATGAGAGTTGGAGTGGTAGAGAGAAAGGCAGATGAAATAATTGAGAAGTTTTGGAAATTGGAATCTATAGGAATTGAGAACGAAGAAACAAAAGGGGGTTATTTAGAAAACCAAGAAATAATTGAGAAATTTAATTCGGAAATAAAATTGGAAAATGAGAGATACCACGTAAAATTCCCATGGAAAATAGAAAAGGAATTATTACCTGACAATTTAGGATTAGCAACGAAAAGGGGGAATTCGTTAGTTCGTAGGTTCATTCGGGATCCTATGTTATTTGATGATTATAAGAAAGTAATAGATGATCAGTTGGAAAAGGGGATAGTGGAAATCGTACCAGAAAATAGCTTGGCACCCATAGGAACGTTTTACCTTCCACATCAACCCGTAAAAAGCGCATCATCTACCACCAGTTTAAGAGTTGTGTTAGACGGGTCAGCACACGAAAGGGGGAGCCCCTCTTTAAACGATTGTTTGTCAGCGGGACCAAATTTAAACCCTGACATACTATTGTTATTATTAAGATTTAGGAAAAACAAAATAGCTTTCGTAGCAGATATAGAGAAAGCATTTCTTCAGATAGCCCTATCAGAATCAGAAAGGGACTCCGTAAGATTTTTATGGGTAAATGCGGAAACGCACGACAAATTAAAAGAAAATGATTTTAAGACCCTACGTATGGCAAGGGTACCTTTTGGAATCACCTCCAGCCCTCTATTGTTAGCTCTAACAATCAAATACCACATACACAAAGTAGAGGGAGCGGACGAAGCCGTAGTTAGAATTTTGGATAGGGACCTCTACGTAGATGATCTTACGGGAGGAGAAAATAATTTAGAAAAGGCTTATCAAACCACTGTAGGAATTAATAAAGTGATGAGCACCGCAAACATGCGTTTCAGAAAGTGGAACACCAATTCCCCAGAACTTAGGAAATTATGGGGGGATACTAGGACAGAAAATTCAGTAGCCATGTTTGACGGGAAAGAAACCCCAGAGGGAATTAAAATATTAGGTTTAAAATGGAACCCTAATTCAGATACCCATACTTTTGATTTATCCAAACTCGTAGAAGTTTTTCAAAATATAAAGCCGACCAAACGTTGCGTAATCAGTGCTGTTGCGCAGATCTTCGACCCATTAGGAATTTTGTCACCATTTACAATCAGGGCTAAAATACTATTTCAGAAATTATGGATAGCTAAAGTAAGCTGGGACGAAACTTTAAAACCAGAATTAGCAGAGGAATTCCTTAACTGGTGCAGAGAGTTGCCAAACTTAAGAGATATTAGTATGCCAAGGCACTATTTTAATGGGGAAGAAGAAATTGAGGAATTGGAATTGCACTGTTTTACAGACGCTAGTCAGAGTGCTTATGCTGTCGCAATTTACATTAGATATATCACGAAATCAAAAACAATAGGCGTAGCATTAGTTACTTCGAAAGCCAGAGTAGCGCCTCTAAAACTATTAGGATTAGACCCAACCGTAACAGACCCAGAATTATCTGTACCGCGATTAGAACTCATGGGATGCAATTTAGGAGCACGGTTAATAAACTACGTAAGAGATACTTTTAAGGAAAAGTTAGTAAAAACATACATGTGGACTGACTCCACTATCGCCCTCTATTGGATACGGGGGACAACAAATACTTGGAAGCCATTTATATCAAATAGGGTATCAGAAATTCAAAGGCTTACTAATATCGAGGATTGGCATCACTGCCCAGGTGTAGACAATCCTGCGGATATACCCACCCGCGGAATAAAAGCGGAAAAATTGCCCACGCATAAAATATGGTGGGAGGGACCGAATTGGTTAAGAAAACCCAAATCGGAATGGCCCATCGACAAATCAAAAGATGAAAAAATAGATCACCAGGAGTTAGGAAAGGAAATGAGAAAAAATATCTTAGTCGTAAATTGCGAAACTAGGATCGGATTAGATAAGATAATTGATCTACAAAAATACAGCGTATTGGATAAAGCGCTTAGAATTACCGCTTATGTGAAAAGAGCATTTAGGAAAATTAGGAACAAAGGACCAATCACAGCCGACGAGATGGCAAAATCAGAAATAGATTGGGTTAAATGTATCCAGGAAAAGGATTACGCAATAGAAATAGCCACAATAAGAGCAGGGAAGAATTTAGCACCCTCTAGTAAGATAGCCACACTTCACCCAGTTTTTAATAATCAGAATCAATTGTGTGTGGGAGGAAGGTTAGAACAATCGGAATTAAGTCAGGAGCAAAAACACCCAATAATTTTGAACTCCAAACAACGCTTATCACGTTTAATAACAGAGAGAAGCCACCACAGGGTTATGCACGGGGGAGTGCAAGACACGATAACGCAAGTAAGAGAACGTTATTGGATTATAGCAGGTCGCCAATTAGCAAAGAAAGTGGTCAAGGGATGTATGAAATGTAGGAAATCAATCAGTAAGGCCGGAAGCGCGTCAACAGCGCCATTACCAAAAGATAGGATTGAAGAAGCGCCACCCTTCTCAGTTGTAGGAATAGATTTTGCAGGACCGTTATATGTTAAAGGACCACTCTACTATGAAAATAATAAGAATTTAGATAAGGCTTACATTTGCTTGATAACTTGTGCAGTTACAAGAGCCGTACACTTAGAGCTAGTACCGTCGTTAACAACGGAAGAATTTATGCTAGCGTTTAGAAGAATGATAGCTAGACGTGGAATACCACATACCATCTACAGTGATAACGCTAAAACGTTTCAAAGGGCAGACAGAGAATTAGGAAACATTTGGAAAAAATTAAAGGATCAAAAACTATTAGAATATTTTGGAAAAGAAGGTATAAGTTGGAAATTTATTGCCGAGCGGGCTGCGTGGTGGGGAGGTTTTTATGAAATCATCGTTAAATCAACGAAAAGAATTTTGAAAAAGGTTTTAGGATTAGCTAATCTGACCTACCCTGAAATGGAAACGATTCTCTTAGAGACCGAAGCCGCGATAAATTCCCGCCCCCTGACATTTGTCTATAATGACTCGCAGGAGCCAACACCGCTTTCACCTTCGCATTTTTTGTTAGGAAAACGTGTAACTTCGTTACCGCCGCAAACATTCAATCAGACCAATCAAAATGCAACGCGGCAACAATTAACTAAGAAATTAAAGTATCGCCAACAATTAATTGATAGGCTTTGGAAAAGATGGCAGGAGGAATATTTACTCCAATTAAGAAATGCCCATCATTCAGAAACCCAAAAGGACCATGAAATAGAAATGGGGGATGTAGTTTTAGTACATCAAGATAATAAACCAAAACATGAATGGAAATTAGGAATAATTACGGAAAAATTAATTGGTAGAGATAAGAAGATCAGAGCTTGCATGGTAAGATTAAGCAATGGCACAATTTTGAGAAGACCAATACAACTCTTGTACCCCTTAGAAATTAAAGAGTCAAATCAAGATTAAAATTATATCTTTTAACAAATTAAAATTAATAATAAATTAAATTATTAACTGTAAGAAAATAAGATTGAGAAAAGGTAAAATTAGGAAGCCATTACGAAAATAAAACGTATTGTGAGGAACCAAACCTCACGCGAAATATACTCGTATAAAATTAGTAATACATGACTTAAAGTTGCGTCACGTATTACCGTGGGGAGTGTGGAATATTTCGCTTGAAAACCCAATTAAAATAATTAAAGTAATATAGGAATAAAATTCATCTGGAAAACTAAATAGAAGAAGATGTTAGAATACTAGTTAAAATTATAAGAACCAAAAATAGTAGAACACCACACCCCATAGGAAATAAAAGCTTGGCTTCCTAGAGGAAACATCAGGTAAAGATTCAAGATAAGGATGGCCCTTTCAAGAATAGATTCTTGGGGGGGTTATGACCAATTTAGAAGCCCGTGAAAGAGGGAACGTTTTTCCTTTTCTTTCGCGTACCGGTGGAAAACATCTTGAACATTTTGTAAAATAAGTGTTTCTTTCTATCTGTATATATATATATTGTACATAACTACTTTGCAGATTTGAACGGAAATGGGGTTTCACCCCCTTTCCGATAATTACCTATTTAAGCTAATGGGACCAGGGCTTGCCGAAAAGATGTTTCCGGCAACCAAGGTTTCCCATTGGCCAAGAATAAATGTGTTGTAAATAAGAAACATGTGACGGACCCATAAAAAGGGGACCCGATCTAGGAAACTGTATTCAGAATTTAAGAATCACTAAGAACTATCAGAACTTTAGGAACTCGAACCCACTAGGAAGGGTAAAAATAAACTTGGACATTTTGTTGAGAAAAACTTGTCATTTATTCCGGCCTACCCCGGACTTAGAAAATATTCCGGTATACCCCGGACTTAGAAACTTTTAGGAATACGAAGAGTCGGACTTAGAGTAAATTTTGAATATTCACAGTCGACTTAAAACATAGGAATATTAGATAGAATATCATTTTTCAGTCGGTGATATTTTATATTAAGAAATTAGCTCTCCCAAGCTAAGACGACATTAGGAAGTCACCACAACGGGGTACTAAATTAGCACGCGAGAATGGTTCTGAAAGCTATTGCCAGCGCGAAACAAAAGGTAATTTCTTAATTGTAGAGTTAAATTCCACCCTTTAATAACGTCGTAAGAAAAGTTTGCCAAAAACCGGAAAGGTATTAAAAAGCCATTTTCAGAGAAGATAGATTGGAGCGACATATTTCTAAAACAAACATATGGGTTTATGCATGCCCGAGCGCGTGTAATTATGTTTTTATACACGCCTCTTTCCTATAAGGGTATAATTAAATTAAATCTGCTTAATATTAACATAAAATTATAAATAGTAAATTAAAATTTAAATTCGTTTATTGACTGTTTGTTGGACGATTAACGGTTAATGGCATTTTAAATGTCAAGATAACATCATTATAATTGATTCTTAATATTATACAAGTTCGAACATTAATCTGTATTTTAATGTAAATTAATTTATTGCTAGTTGGATATTCAGTACGTTCACGCTATCAATGTTTTTATAAATATCGTATACGTACAGCATGTTTCATAAAATATTTGAAATGAAACCAAGGCTTAGGCTTGTGTCTCATATTTAGATATTTCAGATCTCAGCTTATCGTATCTTTAACTCCAATAAGTTCTTGTAGGTTAGGTTGAGATTTAACTCAACAATCAATTAAAATATACATATTTTTTAATTATTTTTCTTTTCACGATGAGGTATTAAAAAACCCAAAAAAAAAAAAATCAAAAAACAAGATGGTGGTGCAGGCGGTATTCGTCGAAAGAGATATTCAGAATCGGTAGGAATCAAAATTCGAGGGAATAATCACTCTGGGATTCCCTGTACACCGATTACGGATTAGATGTAATCATTTTAGCACTGTAAAAGCCAGGGATTTCAATGATTACGCGTATTCACTTTAGTTCAATCAAAGGAACAGCCTGTACACTGATTACGTGAATGCCTGGCCCCTTGTTAAAGTAAAAAATTGTATCTCACTGACTATTTAGAGGGCGCCTCTTTCTTATCTCGACAAAATTGTAACAAAAGCCTCGTTCACACTAGAGACTAGATATTTTTTTTTTTTTTAAACCGTTTTGAAGGGTGAAATCGACTGTTTAAGATAGTAATTGTATTTATTGATCATATATCCAAGGGGTCAGACACTTGAGAACTCTTGAAGGTGTACAAAATTTTGGAACTATTTGCCCTACCAAAGCAGAACTAAAGGTCCACAAGAGTTCGAATTCAATACAATGTCAAAGCTGAACACGTATTCAAGAGTTCCTTCCCCCTCTCAATATCTGCAAGGGTAACCCCGAAATTTTATAATTTGACCTTTTTAGTGTGAACGTGGCTTAAGATCGACTAACATGATATAATAAATCGTATACGTGCGCCCATAAACAGTAATATCTTTACCCCCTTTAAAGTTAATAGATGTATTTGTAAAAATTAATAGCGTCTCGTTTTAACGGTTTTCAAATCTCACTTGGCCGTCCATTAGTCGATGGTACGTGACGTTCTCTTAATCACTGTATAAACTGTTAACCCGTCAAAATACTAGTAGCCGAGTATCCCTGACGATATTTTATTAGCCTTTTTAAATCGCAATTAACACCGTGACTGGAGGTTTTAATGGGTTAAAAAAAATACAATTCATCAAAACAATTTAAAGATAATTAAGAAAACCCGTTAGAATTAAGCGTATAAAAGCGAGTTTATAGCCAGCCAGTGAGCCGAGGGCGTGAGAAGTATATTATATACGCTGTATACTAAAATTCCCATTTAACCTCGGGTGCTGTTACGTAATATTATTGTCCGCGCGTCTTTTTGGCAGACACGTTTCGCTATATATAAAAGAGAAATAACAACCTTAATCTTAAATTAAAGAAGTGTGGATAGCTGACTGAATATTCCTTTACACGCAACGTAAATAGGTTTTTACGCGAGGGGAGATTTCGTAACGACCGCCATCTATCAAGCTGGTCCCCCCCTCTTCCTTCTCCAACCACCACTGCCTTTCCCCTTTTCGCCCTCTACTGGGCTATGAAAAAAGAGTTGGGGGTATATCGTCATTTGTATAAAGGCTTCTGTAAACACGTGTCGACTAGCGCCACACCGCGATCAAGATGCGTTTCCATATGACATTGAAATTTGACAATAAATGTTTTACACAAAATATATTAACCATGGTAATTAACTAAGTACATTATTAATTTACTTTACTGCAGTCAATTAAATAAACGCTTTCGGACCCATTAGTCCCTTTTCAATCCATTTATAAGAAATATTTCTTTCTAATATATATCAGCGACTACAGTTATCTTTCTGCCATATCTTTCAGCGTAATTATAGTTCAAGGCAGGGCCACCCACATTCAGCTAATGTACCGGGCCCCGGCTCCAATTAATTCGGGCATCTATGATGTTTAACATTGTTTCGATACTCCGTAGCTTTTTCCATTGAATTTAATTTTTGTATTTTATTCTTATCTAACCTAATTTATATTTTGTGTATTTTGTTTGCGTTCGGTAACTACAATTAACAGGATATATTTTATTACCTCAATAGGAAAGTAAAATATTATCAAAATATCGTTAAAAAAGAGCGAACGCCTGTAGAAATGTTCTACCTGCCGCGCACCGGTGTTCACAGTGAAGCCCATTTATAGGAGATTTTAAACTCGTACGTTTTCTATTTCGCCCCTGTAAAAGTGTACCACCAACAGAGCATCGGTGTTGAAGGAGAAGCTAATGTTAATCATATTTTAAAATTATAATATATTTATTTTTATCCCACGGAATTAAAAATACGTGTTTTTGTTTTTGAGAATATGTAACCTCGTCTTTACGTTTAGTCTTATTGCCCCGTGGCTTGAAACGGCACACATAACACTCGTATACTCTCTCTTTTTCTCTGACTCTTCTGTTTTGAGTAATGTCTTTTTGCCCATTCATGAGAGCCACCATGCACGGTTTCAAATAGACCAATAAAAGCGGAGGAGTTTGCCGCTCGCCAGACTCGTGTAGAGGTTAACGGGCCGATTTAGCAAAGCTCGCGCGACCCCCTTTATATCATTGGAGTCATTTGCCTTCTACTTTCAGTTTATTATTCTTTAAGGCGCCTATAGTTTTTCTTTCATTCACTATAACCTTCTTCTCGGGCGTTTGAAGATGGTCATTTTGAAAAAGGAATCCTCTTACTACCATTTCCCGCCTTCTTCTGATCGATTTTTCTCGCTAGTAGAATTTGATTATGCGCCAATGAATCAAGAAGGGGTTGAATTTGAGCTTTATTTCCCCGTCGCCGCTATGTGTTTTAAAATTGGTTTATAAGGGATCGTTGATGCGTTATGAAATGATTCAATTTAATATTAATTTTATGCTATATTTAGTGACATTCTTGGAAAATATAGTATGGGGAAAATAATCATATTTTTAAAACCTTCACTTTCACAGTCAGTTCCAAACTTGATAAGGTCCTTAAAAGGACTATCTGCGATGCTTTAAAGTCGCCTTATTTAAAAGCTTAGCGGACAACAACAAAATGTACAGTTAAAGCTAGGCTGTGTGTAAAAGGGAAGAGCATTTTAAAGGGGCAAATTTCAGAGCAGATAAGGCCTTTAAAATAATATAAGTAAACTGGTTTCTTGAGATAAGTATTTCTACCTGATTATAACTAGATCAGGAGCTAATTTTAATTATGTTCTGCAAAATAGTGAAAGCAAAAACGGATGTATGCATGCATAATATCAAATCCATACATGCAAAATTCCTGTTGAGCAAGACTTATACAAGTGTAATTTCGTTTAGTTTTACCATAATGATCCTAAAACTATGTATACTTCCGAATTCTGTATTTCTGAAAGTTCCCAAGCATTTCTACAATTAAACTGATATACGATAGCCTTTATTTCGCATACCACATAGTGTTAGAAACTATAGAGCGTACGTCTACAAGGATTATTACCTTTTTGGGACACACGTGTTATTATATATGTATAATGTGTTTTTAAATTGAAGCGTGTGAATATTAACTGTTTTATCTATATTGTACAACTTCCGGTGTATATATTTTTAGATTATGAAAATATAGTAATTCAATCTAGCATTTTTATTTAACTGATGACATGAATGAAACGCGCAAGTACCACGTTTAAGTTACTGAACTCTTGTAATTTTCCCATGGGGTATATAAATGAAATGAAAAGGACTGGCCTACGTGCTTACGTATAGAGCTTCAAGAGCCAATCAGAGTATACGTGATAATCAAACTAAGAGATAAAAGCATATCGTGGTTGAAACTCTAAAGCCGTTCCAGTACAGTTGTAATATTTTAAGAATAAAACTACCTTAATTATCATAATTTAATTTTTTAGTGATCAATATAAATTATATTTTATTTAATAATTCATCACCGTTAGTTTTAGTTATAGTAAATAGAGGGAACTTCTTAAAATTAATAACTTAAGCGGTTTGAATTCTATTAAGAAGAGAAGGGCCCCTCGAGTGTCAAAGGTTAAGAACTTAAGATTCGAAGAAAGAAATATCTGTTCGCGAGAGAAATCGAGTACGGCATGCTTAATTTAAGTCAAATGACAAGACGGAAGGATTGATTCGTCGGGGTCATGTCATTGATATTCATCACTTTTACGCAGTTCTTTTCGGCGCTTTATAGGCTGCTATTTATTTTTTTAAACTCTAGAAAAAAAGCAATCTGTCAAAACGTAACAAGTTTATTTAAATTTTTTTGGTAAAAGTGGCTGCCATTTTGCGCCCCTAAAACGTGACTCTTCGTTCTGGTCTTAGTTTTTAACTCGCTTTTCTGTAATTTCCACTTCGAGTTGACAGCGAGTACAAAGCTAAACTATTTGTTATTTCAGTGATTTGAAAATCTTACAAGAGCCAAATCTATACTCGTGCCGTCAGCTTAGGATATATAATAGACTATGTAGACCCATATTGAATTCGAATTAGAAGGCGGTTAATAATTTCTATTTGAATTCTTATCGTATTGCAAATCAAGGAAAAGCTTTTGCAGAGTAATAACTAAATTATAGTTATTTATGCTTATAGAAATTCAAAACGTTGGGGTAAATGTATTATAAGACCAGGCTTAGAAAGCAGCGTATTTGAGGCTATACATATCTCACACTGCATTTCAACTTTACAGTTATCTACAAAGAAGCGAAGCTATAGACGTAATAACTCTGTGTTGATATTTCCAACTGAATTTGAATATATTTATCATAAAATTATAATTCAGTACGCGAGTGAATATTTATATTTAAATGACGTCTACAATTTTCAGTCAATAATACTTCTGACCTATGAGAGGGTGATGGTCAAAATCAGTTTCATATTTCAGTGCGTAGGAAACTTCTTCGGAAGGTTACGTTTGTACTAAATTCCCATACCAAAAAAAAAAATATACTTTATTGAAAATTTAACGTTATTTTGAATACATAGGAACAATAGAGTAATATCAGCTCCCCGCCTATGACTATATATATGAGAAGATAACACGGAATGATACTATAGTCTATACCAAGTAAATCCCACCTGTAATTTACAGCACGTACAAGGTTAGACTTTCCTGTATCACATATATATAACGTAGGTACAACATATTATGTTTAGCAAAACTATCACGTATTTCTTACATATTGTTGGTGTAGACGTTTATTCAGCTATTGATACCTATAAAGTAACGAGCTCTATATAGACAGACTACAGTCTGTTCGAGGAAATGAGTCAATAGAGTGAAACGAAGGGAGAAATATAGTGACCTTGTCTGGTTCATACGAAATTTTTGGATTGAAAATCCCTGACTTCTACAGTTTTCCTTAACAAATTTACATTAGCCCTGCTATGTTCATCGTGTTTCTTAATTTCCTCTGACAAACAGTAGAGCATTAAGTTGGATTTTCTATATAGGCACTATCCTACTGACTTTTTCTTAACAAACTAATATCGTTTCATTGCTTCGTATTCGTCGAACGAATTGTTTACTTGCATACATATATCACTGTACCTTTACAATGGCATGCAGTAAAACTTTGGGATCGAAAACAAAGTTGTTAGCCCACGTGCAGCGAGGGCGGTATGATAGGGACATCCATCATTGTCGGCCAATGGAAGAGCTAGCAATCCACTTGGGAATTGCACGCGTTCCACCGAAGGTCTTCTCTGCCTTACTCACTCAATCGAATATCATAATTTTCGATTATATATAAGATTTTCCCCTTAAATTTCTAACAAAAGGAATGGGGAGGGGGACACAACGTCTTCGAAATTGAGTTTGCTTGAAAGATGACACTTTGTTACAAGGTGTAATCATAAACTAGTAACGCCTTAACGATAAGTGTAGCAGATGGTTATTTTTAAATCTTCCATCAAAGTTGGAAAGCTAGTTAATATAGTTGCATGCGCATAATATGACTTTAATAACATCAAGTTAAAAGAAATAATTTTTAGATAGTTTAGACAGTAAACCCATTTTCAGATGGTATTACTTTAATTAAATTTAATTTGCACGAATATGTTAAATTAAAAAGTAATTCTTTTGAATAGTTAGTGCAATTAATCGATAAATTCCTATTAACCTTGGATTTAAGATGTTGTTAAGCCTTGGTGAGAGACCGACATTATACTTGATGAATTTTCATGTCCGAAAATATTAAAAACAACTTTTTATTAGAGAAGATGCGTGCCAACGTTTTTAGGAGAACAGGGGAAACTCCCCTTCCAGCCTATAGTAAAAGCCTGTGCTAATAAAACAAAAGCAAGGGCGGTTGGCCCCGCGGTGGATACACCTCTGTATCAGAGTCTAGTACTCCTTTGATGAGATTTAATCAATTTATAATCACTTTTAGTACTAAAAACTAAACACGTTCACTGCTATACTTAATGAGTTTATATTCTTATGCTATTGTTTACAGCATTTATTGCTTTGTCCTAGAATTCTTCATGCCTTTTATTACTTTTTTTGCATGACTAGAGAGGATATTAGTTATAAAAAGCGTATCTAAACCAGGCATTCGACCCAGCAAGTTACGAAGCATATATAGTTTTACGTTTAAGTAGCACCATGCAGACAGTATTTTTTCTTTTTTTAATTTTTTTTGGGGGGTTAATGAAGATGATTGGATAATTGGTAGTCTGTTTCTTACATTTATTCTCCGCATCTCTCAGAGAGACCAAAAGTGCAATGAGCTTTATTTCGAAATCGTGGGATTATCTTTATTTTTTCTCGAAGTGAGCAAATTTACATTTAACCATTTTTCTTATTAGTTAACCGTATAACCATTATTTATTTTTCCTTGTTATATATGCCGTATATAATACTTAGTTCGAAAATAATTTACTCTTCCGTGGCTCAAAAATACGATAATTTATGAGTAATTCATTTCCAAAATAGAACTGAAATAGCCATTATAATTATTGTTAAAAAACCATGTCAAATATAAGATCATTTTAAATATATAATTGATTGATTTGCATAAATCACGGATAAAATAATAAGAAAAATTAAAAATTAGCAAATAAGATATTGAGACCTTATTTAAATCGATTTTGAATTAAATGGAATAGTAAATCGTGTAGTATAGACCGCAATAAAAGAATATTTGAGATAAACAAATTTTAATTTAAATGTGAAAACATAATAAACAATTTGTTTTAATATTAACGTTCAGAACCATTAAAATGAGAGTTCTTTTAAGTTTCTATAAATATTTGCTACGGGTCTTAATCTAAGGGACACAAAAAAGATAACACCAAGTTAACTAATTAAAAAAAAGGAAGATAGCCCCCAAAATAAGACTTTAAATTAATATAGAAGTCAAATTAAAGGGATGGTGAAACGATAATTAATAAATAAAGCTAATATGTAAGGATCTCGTCATCATTGGTATATAATAATAAATATTTTGAGTATAGAATAAATTATATTGTTTATTTGAATGAATTTCCGCGCGTTTTAGCCCCGCCCCCGGCCCTCTTTTGAAATCAAATACGGTCTTTATTAGGATAAAAAGGTTTACTAGAATATAGTTAAATTTTATTTTAATTAACTATACTAAAGAAAATTTTCACTAAGCCTTTTTTAGAATAAAATTTTGTTCCCTTTGAACTCTTCTGTAAAATCTGCGCACTGATTATGCGATTACGTTACTTATTATGCAGCCTTTGGTAATTTTAAATACGTATTCAGCTACGTAATCACGGAGTAGATTTAAAGCTACATGATTAATAATCTTGGCAAGTTGGCAAAACTGCTCTTGAGAGAAAAAAATACTGAATAGAGTTCATATATTTCAATAATTTAATTTTATTCGATGGAATTCATATACCAAATTGATCCATCACGCGAAAGAACTCTTATTATTTTGAATAATTTAATCTTTAATTCGTCAGGACTCACTTTAAGTTACTTAAATAGTTGACAAGAGTTCGACAGTATACGTCTAACCGTCAGTGTCCTTTTGAAACAATACGTTTCACGCTTGATTATAACATTAGGTTTGATGGAATAAACTGGTTGCATCGCGGGGTTTCCAATTTGATGTCAGTCATATTTTCCGGTTGTCACGCTAGTTTCAAATTTTAAACCCTATAATTTAATTTTAGTTTGTTAATTCCATTGTCTCTTTGTCCTTTTTAAAGGTTTTTTTTCGAAGGGGGATGAGATAATTACTATATTATCAAGTGAGAATGAAAATTTATTTCCGGTATGTCACGTTTTAATGTCGTAGCTGGAAGTTGAAGAAAATAAATTCGACTTTTTCATTTATGAAAATTTAAATTAATTTTAAATATTTTTAGAAGAATATAAATATGTTTATTACTATGCCTACTTTGAGGCAAAGATTTCCTTATTTAGAGAGAAAGAAAAAAAAAGGAAATAAATTTTCATAAATTTATATAATGAGATAAAAATTTTCTCCTCAAGATCAAGATTTTTTTTTTTTTTTTTTTTTTTTTTTTTTAAACCTTTCCAAATTTATGCGTCCATGTTTGAAAGAACCGACGCGCAATTATATAAGGAAGAACTTTAAATCAACAGCAACACATCAATTTACTAAACTTAACTTTATGACTATTATGATGGGGCTGAATTCTTATATAAATAAATTTCGTATAGATTACAGATCATGCAATGCATCCAATTAATTTTCTTTCAACATTAATATGTCAAATATATCAAATAATAATAATATATATTTCGCAAATTCAAATTGCAGCCGACCGCCCCGACAAAACATGCAAATAACACGTATTATAAATAATTGGTAATTAATGAATTAAACAATAACTTTATAAATTAAATAATAATTAGAGAAATTAGATTAAAATTAAATGAGTAGATTAGCAATCTAGACGAAGCCAATCAACGAAGAAAAAATGTGTGAAAGTAACACGTGTTATTACACGATGAAATTCGAT
Organism: Odiellus spinosus; assembly: GCA_963920705.1. Taxonomy (NCBI): domain Eukaryota; kingdom Metazoa; phylum Arthropoda; class Arachnida; order Opiliones; family Phalangiidae; genus Odiellus; species Odiellus spinosus. The sequence continues at coordinate 12,467,614 of OY987228.1, read as the reverse complement.
ATATTGCTTTACTGGGTTTTTTCCACTATGACTAAGTAATCTACTACATATATATAAAATTACAAAAGCAAACCGTAAAGGCGAAAGCTAACGTATGCTTATAATTATATAATAACATATATGCCAGTAAAAATAGCGTTGATATTAAAAGGAATGAAATATTATTTTTTTTACAAATATTTAAACATAATATTTAGAAATGGGGAAAAATATATTTTTGTTGGACAAGCAAATAGTATATAGTATATAGTTTATGGTTATATACAATCTTGTTACCATAGTAACTACGCTTTGTCGACAATTCTATGTAAATATATTGATTTTATTGGTATATATATATATATATGCCTTCGCCCTTCCTGCAAACTCTATCATATTTAAAGATTTCGCAAACAAAATTAGTTTAACTGAAAATTTACAAAAGTGAGAAAAAAAATATAAATAAGGGGGAGACATTTCAGTATTTTGCTAATAATATAATTTTAATAATATGGTGACCATGCACTCGTCTTTTGACAATGAACTCCCATAAATAATATAAAAATATATTAACATTATAAATTATGCTTTGGCAAGCGATAAATTTAAAATACACTTTCCCCATCACTATGTCAACACACAAACGCCGAACTAACGTTTAATTTAAAATTATTGGAAACGTATTCACTTACCTTAAAAAGAACACCGAATGGACGATTTAGTCGTGATTAGTGATCAACAGATGGCGAAATCGGAGCTGAAAATGAGAACAAAAACGAAAAGGAAGAAAGCACCTGAATGATATATTTTTTACGAAAGGAACAAGTTAAAAGAAATTGAACAAGGAGAAACTGCACTCTCGTGCTGCGACGAAACTTGGCCATCACGTACCCTGATGGGCTAATGGGTCCCGTATCATGGAACATATAGAGGAACCCCACCTTAAGATACGAAGAGAAAGTTATATTAAGACTCCCCACCCGCACCTGCGGACTTAAATTGATGGATTGTGTATAAGAAGAAGTGTTACGGCCAAGGCCTAAAAGAAAACCTCTACGTTGGCAAAGTGAAAAGCGGCGATAGAGCCAAAGAAAAATTCCTTTTAACTGAAATGCGCGTTTCGTGTACTTTCTATAAATCGACTACGACTCATTGGCTTTCGGAAGGTTGGTGGAAAGCTGGAGCGTCGAAAGAACTATACTGCTAGAAACTAGGAGAGCAACCGCACGCGTAGACGATAGCCGAAAGTGAAGCCCCCGTAGCCAACTTCAAACTCAGCGGGGGATTCTATACGTCAGGCAGGCAGACGGGGCGATAGCTCTGGCACTCGATAAAATAAATAGCCCGGGCGAAATTAGGGGTGGCTCTGGGTCATTAGCGGATTATATTTCCCAGAATGTCGCGTTCATCCTCCCTCGGAAAATAATAAATAAAGATATAAGTAGCCGGATTTATTCAATTTTTCATTTTTATTTTTTTTTTTTCGCGTTTCCAAAGCGCTATAAATTAATTACGGTGATTGAAAACAAAATAAATTTTACTCGGGAAATTTTCGCGCCAAAATTCGAAGCGGTTTAAAGGCGGGATTAGATTGTGGCGGTTTTAAAGATTCGAAAATAACCGAGAGATGGAACCCGGAGCGCGATAACTCGCCGCCAAATTACCGGAATCCATTCTTACAATATTATCGAAGCTATTCTCTCCCGAGAGAACGGTGTTTTCTGGCAAAAGGGGATCCCTTAGCGGGCGAGGCGCGTTCCGCGTGCAGGCTGGACGGGTAGGGGGGGGACTGGAGCAAAAAGGGGATCATACGGGCGCGGGGGTTGTCCAAAAATGGACCAGCCTCCCTTTCGGGTGTACGAGAAAGGGGAAATAGGGGGCATACAGTAAGAAGAGGGGGAAAAGCGTTCAGGCTTCGCTCAGGCGCGGGCCAAACGACAGCGAATAGCCAACCGCGCTCGAACACCACCGTGCACCCAGACTATTATTTGTGAATATTTTATAGTACCTGTTAAATGCCCCGCGGACGTACCGTCTTCTACGCATGCCTCCGTCGGTGCCGTTTCTGCCGCTACCGCCTTCTACACACTGGCACTGGCACACGTTGATCAGACTTAGTTGGTGTGGGTTAGCGCGAAATCGGCTCTTAACGTCATACGCACGTTAGCCGTTGCACTTCGCGGCTGACGTTCCATCGTGTACTCTTTCGCGTAACCGGCGCATTTGCCCCTGTTCAGGACGAGCCGCTTCTCTTTTAGCCCTTCGCTAAGGTACCTTACTTCTGAAGAGTTTTGGCCCGCTCGTCTAATAGCCCGGGCTTTCCAGTTGCGCTCATTTGTCCCCTCGTGACGAACGTAAGTCTCTCCTAACTGGGAGTCTCTTTTTCCAAACCGAAATAAATCGGCTCTCGTTGGAAGTCGTAAAACCTTTTTCCACGCTTCATTTTCACGGGATTTCTGTCCTCGTACAGACTAGTAGACTTTTTTCCTTCGCCTTTCGACGAACGAAAAGGGATTTTTGCGGAGACACTCTGTGGTGAATTTCGCGGCGAGATTCATAGAGCGCGCTCGGAGCGCGTTTTCCGAGTATATTGTGTTTGAAAATATAGTTACGCGCGCCCGGACGCGGGGCGGCGGGGCCTAGCCTACAGGTATGGCCGGCGCCGCCATTTTGTTGCAATGTGTCACTGTCATCGATCAATCTGACGCGAGCGCCCCGGGTCAAAGCCCACCAACCCCATTGGACGTCGACGCGCACGTGATATGCTAATTTCTGCCGAGAGGCGGAGCCAGCGCGCGGTTAAACGACAACCCCAAAGAAAAATTATTTCCATCCAATTCACCCAAAAATTAATGATCATGAGTTCGTTTTTGATGAACTCTCCGCCGTACGTGGATCCTAAATTTCCACCGAACGAGGAATATTCGCAAGGAAACTACATTCCTACCCACGGAGCGGACTATTACGGTCCCCAACCGCCCCATCATCCTTACGGATACGGCGTAAACAGCCCGCACACCGCCGTAAGTTACGGCCAAGAAAACGGCGGATCGACGGCCTACGCCAATCACGCCAGTTCGCCTCATCATTATTACCAGCACTCGTGTAGTTTGACCTCTTCCGCGGGACCACCGATTCCCAGAGGTTCCGCGGGTCTACCGCCGTCCGTAGACCATGGCGCGAATAGTCACAGTCCCGTTCCGGGCCTACACGGACCTTTGCCGCAACACCACGCGCACAGGTCACCCGTTTCTTCTCCGCCACCCAATGGTGGCCTGCCAAGGTCCCAACCACCCCAAACGACGTCGTCGCACCCGCCGCAACAGGGAAGTCCGGGGCTACCAAACCCCGACTGCGCCCTATCGTCCGGCGGACAGCCAGTCATATACCCCTGGATGAAAAAAGTCCATATTAACGCAGGTGAGCACCTAAACTTTGACAAAACGTCTAAATTAAGTCCCGAACACGATCCGCTACGAAGCTCCTTCATAAAAATCCCGAAGGGATCTCTCTATCCCGAGTACGGCACCGCGAGGCCCGAAAAGCACGTGTAAATGTTTATAGGGTCTTCCCCCATTTCCTCCGACCGTAAAAACATCAATTTCTTTAATGGGAGTCCCTTATATCTCTTTTTTCCCCCGTACGCAATTTTTATTTTGTTTTCAACGTTAGCCTGGAATTTTTACGATGGGTAAAATTTACGAGTGGAATCGCGGTTAACGAGGATGTAATGGTCCGCTTTCTACACGCCTAAGCCTAAACGCCGAACGACAAATGGCCGCCTTAGTAATAAATTACGTCTTTGTCGACGTCTTCCCCCATAGTTATCCGGCTTGCATAGTAGCTTTTAAAAATGTATACGAATGTTTTTACGCCGTATCGCATTCGAGTTTTAAATTTAAAAGTCGCGGGGCGAAACGACCAACTTTTTTTTCCTACGTTTCTTTCTTTACGCCTAGATTAGTTAGCTATATTTTCGTAATAAATCAAGCCCGAAGCCATCTTTAAAGAACCCCAACGGCTGTAGTAGCCCCAGAATCGAGCGATATTGTACGATCTCCCATTATGGCTCATTTTTTTCCACCACCCCTTCCCCGTAAAAGCCCCCTTTTTTTTGCCCATTTATTTTCTATGCCTCCTCATTTTCAATGAACGGCGAAACCGCTCCGAACCGAACCCGTCAACCGTAAGCCCGACCTATCCCGATAGGCTTTTCTCTAAGGCTTAAAAAGTGATCTACACTCTCCGAACCTTTTTACTACTTCATACCGCGTATAAGAGGAGATACCTCGCCTTTTTACGACCAATTTTTCCCATTAAATTTGGCGATTGCGAAGCAATTATGTCTTCGCGAAGTACGAACATTCTCTTCGTGTTGACGGTGTTCGGCGACGCGCTCCTGCCGACGAGAAATCTAACGTCGCTTCGTCGACCAAAATCTTTCCGAAGTTCTTTTGTAGCACGGGTCTTTTTCAAATCGATTCCCTTTTTAAACTTATGGCACCCAAGGGACCAATTTAGATTTTTGAGGAAAGTTTTTTTTCAATAGTTCGCTCTGATACACAAACAAGTACCGAAGATAGAAAGAAACCAGGTGTACCACGAGGATTTCTCTCCTCTTATCTATTTTAACTTAGCTTCGGGAGAGAAACTTTTCTCCGTTACAAAGGCCTAGGAAAGTAATTCTTGTCCCCTTACCCTAATACATCATTCTGACCTTTTCTTTTTTTCCAGGGGAACCCGGGGGTTCACACGCCCCTTTTTTTTTAAGGTATTTTAACCCCATCATCCATTGACCTTAATAAGGTGACTTTTTTGGTCTTGGGTTAAGAGATTTTGAAGAATGAATTTGAGAAACGACTGTTCCCATATTCCCATATAAATAACCAAGATCGTAAAAGTGATTTTCAAAGTAGTATACTTCTGAGTGAATTAATTATAGGCCTGATGTTCTGACAGGCCAGAATAAATTTAGACAGTCCCAGGACCAAATTAATCAATGTACAGATCAAAGCTGATGGGTAGAATTTGATTCCCATGGTGGTCTTTTTTTCGTAGCTAGATGAGAAAAAAATTCGCGAAATAAAAACAATGACTTCAATATGTCTCTCTTTATTGGGGAGGCGCCTAAATTTGATAGACGTCTGGTTTATATTTAACCTATTAATTTACTACACCCAGTATCACGCCTAGAGTATTTTTACGGAACAGAATGTTTCGAATCATTTTAAAAATTTCGCAACCGAAATCTTGGATACAAAAACCCGACTTTTGAAATAGCATTCCTAGCAAAGTTCAAGACCCCTTTCAAAAAGCCTTACATATTTGACCTTGTAAATCTTTTTCGTGGGTGATCTACGCACCCTTGTAGCAACATTCTCGTGCCACCATGTTATCGAGATAGCGTATCTAAACACCAAGAATGGCCAAAAATGTATTCTATGAACTTCTTTCCTTTAGTCCCTTTTTTGGGAAGCTTGGTAACGACACCCATGGGACCCTCAGTTTGGAAATAGACGACACAATGGTTGACTATCCCTGGCCTAACATAGTAGGATGCTTCAAAAGAACCCACGAAGAAGGAAACGTGAAAAATTAGCTTTCCACCCCAAAATATTTCCCCTTCAAATAGCTCGCTATCAACCGAGGCTTGGCTTTAAAATAATCCTAAACAATTTTGAATACAACAAAAACGAGGAGCTTCGTAGCCAAAAATGGTCAAAAATCTTTGACCTAAGGTTAAATCGCTCTAAAAATTGGTATTCTCTCGGTGTAGTTATGTTGGATCATGCAAATTACGACGGAAAGTCACCTGGTCATACAAAATATTCTAATTTTTGTACGAAATATAAATCTTAACGTTGTTTTAAAGATGAAATCGGTTTTTAATAGCTTTATAATTGGTATGACAGAGGCGAAGTTTTCCAAGATTATTTCTTACAGTTGAAATAATTACGAGGTTTGAAACCAAAACTCTCAATTTGATATTGAACCATAGAGGTTTTAAACGCTGAAAATTCACGGATATCACGTGACTACAATTTAAGTATGCTTGGTTAACTTGGTTTTTCAACGCATAAATTATCTTAAAGTCAAACAATTTATCCCTGTCTGATAAAAACAAATTACTCGACCTTGGTGGGTTAGACATTTCTGTCTGGGAATTCCTTTCCATAAATTATACGATACCCGATGATACCTCTCCATATTTATGTTAAAAAAAATTCTATCTATACCAAAACAAAAATTATAAATTTTAAAATTGATAATTCGTATATACGAGAAAGGATATGTTAATGAAACAATCTCACGACTTTATCGATAGGCGTATCCAACTTTCTAATAGATATTAACGTAGGAAGAAATACCATCATGTTTGAAATTATATCATTTCAATTTAATCAAGAAAAAACAATAAAGGCGCGTATTCAATCAAGATTTTTATTCGCTAAGAATCTACAGCTTTTGCGTCAAAACAAAGATGACGCTTAAATTAAGCTTTTAATTTAATTCAAGTTAATAAGCTTCGAGTATCGGAGAAGTGGATTAATAAATAAATTTGATAAAATCTCTTGGAAAAGTGAAAGCAAAATCTTGAAAAACGTTGATTGAAAAAATTACGCGTGGATATTTTTAAGAATATCTTTTATCTAAAATGCATGGACAATAAGTTTTATATTTATTTATAGTAAGAGGCATAATGGAATTGTTAAAATAATTATTTCATTGAGGTATCAGGAAAAACACATTTTAATTACTAATTGAAAACACTTAGATATCATTAATTTGACAGAATGATAAAAACCAATGTTTAGTAACTTTCAATTACTGAAAACAATATTTTCATACTCACGAAAAAAATATTTGAAAAAATTATTAAATATTGAAATCATTTTAAAGTTTTATTGTTTTGAATTTTTTACGAATTGTATTAATACTAATTATAATGTTAGTTGATTAAATCCGATTTCCTAATGGTGTGTTAGCACCTAAACGTTAAAAAAAATAATATTTAAATATGAAAAATATGAAAATAATTGAAATACAAAGAAAATCAGACTAGCTTACTTGAAATTTTAAATTTTTCATGAAAATATTGTTATCAGTATTATTTATATAATTTTACGCGGCTAAAATGATATCATCATTATTATTTATTTATTGAAGTAAACAATATACATGTTTTACTTGAAAATGAGTAAATATTTCGGGTATCGAGTATGTGCTCCTCATAATTTTCATCGTTTAAGAAAAACTAGTGGGATTGATATATATTCGAGATATTGGTGTGCAAATAGTACGCGTATACTTCCGGCGCTGCAGTACAGTATACTCGAGTTAAATCAAGACTACGCTGTAAAACGAAACTTTAGATTGGAATCCCCTCGAATTGGGTATAGAAAGGGCGTGTTTAAATATAGCCCAATGATTTTGGAAGAGTTCGCCCGAATCTTCGAAAGATTGTAAGAAGAGATGGCGTAGTTCGAAGGTCAAAAACCTCATTCAAATGATATTAAGGAAAAGAAAAACCTAATTTATTTTTGTCGACGAGTGAGAGTGTAGGCTACGTTTGATGTCGCGGCTTGGCTTTCAAGTTATTTTCGAGATTGTCGATAATCGTCCGACGACGTTAGATCCAACATAACGCACCTTTTTAAGTTACGGAATAAGAAACTAAATTTTAAGCGATATATAACTATAAGTTTTGGTCGGTTTTTTCGGGCCGAGGGTTAGCCGGGGTTTTTCGTCCTCGTCATTATCTTATATCTTTGTTCTTTGTCGCCGTTCTCTGATGGCCGCGTCTTGCACACAGCGAACGGAGCGTTCGCGGGGATGGAACCTAAACGCCAAAGGACGGCGTACACGAGGCATCAAATCCTCGAACTAGAAAAAGAGTTCCACTTTAACCGGTACCTGACGAGACGGCGGCGTATCGAAATCGCTCACGCCCTCTGTTTATCCGAGAGGCAAATAAAGATTTGGTTCCAAAATAGGCGAATGAAGTGGAAAAAGGACAATAAGTTGCCTAATACCAAAAACGTCAAGAAAAACGCTCAGAAGCAACAACAGCAACAACAACAACACGCGCAAAACCCCATTAACCATCAGGACATGAGTGGCTTGGCCCATCAAGCCTCGCCCGCGCAGGGGGGACCTCACAACGTCGGGGTCCCTCACTCCGCTCAAATGGAGCCCAAAACCGAATACGGCTTAACGGAACTGTGACGTTCGTAGATCGTTAAACATTCCTACTACTCGGATAGGTCGCTTTAACGAAACAGAAAACCAGACACTCTCGATAACAAATAAACAAACAACCAAAAAATAATAAAAGCGCCCGAATCTCGTAACAGATCGACCTCTTACGTATACGTATATAAATATATATATATAAACATTAAAGAAGAAAGACTACTCTCCTCCTACCCCGCTTTCCCCTATATTTTTCTTCGCGAAAACGGCCAAAAAATCTTTTTTGAGAATGAAATATATTTCGAGATATAAATTCTTAACTATTACATCGTTTCTTCTTCTCCCTAGTACCTTAAGTATATATAGAGTCGGTGGCCGGTTTGGTAAGACTGAAAATGCGAGAAGTTCCGCCGATATCGATAACAAACTGCTTTCCTATAATCTCCTTTTTACAAAATTTATCCCACCTTGTAAATGGCCCCCGCGCGCGCGCTACCGAGTGTTGATGGTTTCCCAAGAATCGCGGTACGGCGAAGACGAGCAAAAACGGCGGGAACGAGCCACGACCGATGGCCATCCCATCCTCGTCAATCGAATAGCCAATCAATTTGTTTTATATATATAAAATAATTAACTATGGCCTACCGCGAGATCTAACTAAAGACGCGATTCTTGTAAATTGATAACCAAAGTAGTCTCCGATGTATTATAAAAAATATATAATTAATAATTAATTATAACGTGTGCAATGGACGATTCCGTTTTAAATAACTAACGAGTTATTTAAATTCAATCGTTATACAAAATTTATTGTTCGTATTAAAGACGGACGGAGAAAAAAGGGGGAATTAATTAGCACCAAATTGTAATTAACGAGATGTTTTTTCCAATGGTTTCTGCCGCTCAAATTAATTAAGTAACGAGTAAATGAAATTAAAGTCAATGTGGTATTTAGCGTTTAACTTAGGGAGTCGATTGTACGGGTCGAGTTTTTAATATCATCCCCGTTAAAAACGACGTTACTTTATCGGATCTAATTGCCGATTCGCCGCCGAGCCGCGAGAGCGGTAACGTTTTTAGCTCCATTAAACACTGTTATTAATTTAAGATTTTTCTCTACCTCGGCCCATGCGGGAATTAGTAATACTGGCCATTTTCGTTTTTTTTTTCCCCAAATGGGTATCTATAATACATTACGTATATATTAACAAGACCGCGGGCTAATTGGGAATGTTAATATTTCTTCCTTTTTTTTGAGGGAGGGGGGTTATCTTTACGAATACTCCTGGAAACTTTTAATTGATACCTTCATTTCGTTCAACTGAATCGATTGCGATTGGAAAATTTCTTATTTATTATTTAAATTTATAATTTTCAAAATTATAATTCGATTATGATAGAACTGAACACGAACTAAATGTCAAACTAAATTAGATGAGTTCAAAGATGCTTGATTTTTAAAATAAATTATGTTAATTTTAATCAATTAAATTGATTTTAAAACTTAAAAACTCTAAAGCTTTTTTAAAAATAAAATTATTATAATCATAACTTAATTGAAGTTCTATCTTAATCTATAATTTTCTTTAAAAATCAAATTAAAATTAAAATTTGAATATAAATTTATATCGACCCCTTAACCCGCAGCCGAGTGTTATTTACATGATTAACAAACACGTTCTAGGACCTAGCTCATTAATTAACTAATTAAAAGTCAATAAAAACCGCGAAGCGTGTTTCTCTAAACTATAAATATAATGTCGAACGTCTAAAACGAGAAAACCTGGCCTAATTCAACGTGGCGTGAAAGTTCCACTTAAATTGTTAATTAAAAAAAATAATAATTCAAAAACAAAGATATTTAAAAACACGACTATATAATATAAAATTGTAGAAAATTATATACTCAGCCTTTTAGAATAGGCATTTCGAAAAATACTCTATGTAATTTTAAACCCAATATATTGTCTCAAAAGGAAAAAAAAAAAAAGAAAATTATGGTTAAAAAATAAATTAAAACCCCAAGGAAAATTAGAACATTTTAACCCTGTTATTTCGGCTTTCGGTAAACCAAAAAATTGACCGGCTATAATTAGTTATAATCAATTCGTTAATTATCTAGTCCCTCGTGGTCAAATTCACTAGGGGCTGACCACTCCACAAATGTACTAAAGTGATTACTAAACTGAGTACGTATTTAGCATTACCAAAAGCACATAATCAGTTAACGTAATCGCGTATAATCAAATAAAAATAAATTAGCAGAATGTCTAGGACAGAACCACTAGATAAATTTGTTTCATCCCCCTTTGCCTATTCACCAGAGGAAAAACTTAATAGTATCGAGAGCCGTTACAAAATAATTCATGTCTGAGGGCGCGGAGAGAAGATAGATAGTTTTTCCTCGATCTGCTATGCTAAACCGAGAGCCTTGAGACTCGAGATATTTCCGGGGAAGGATTACCTCATCGAAATTAATTTTTATTGGCTGGGTATATCACGTGTCTTTCTATCTGCAGATGCAGTAAGGTCGGTCTTGTCCTAGACTGTTATTTTATATTTAAATATATTTAATATAATCGTTGTATTTCGATTATACGGAACTGGTTAACCCCTGGTGGTAAAATTCATAAACGGTACACTTTGATTCATTCCACTCGTGCGTGGCGCGAAATAATCTCTTATCATTTTATTTATTACCAAAGTATTATCAGTATTAAGTAAGAAGAAGAAAAAAACACATTATTCATTTTTAGCAACGTTTCCGTAGTTAATTTAAAGCGGTTTACGCTAAGCCTAACACGAGTTATCTGTCAATAGTTTGTCTCATTTAGTACGTTATCTTATTTAAAAGGCTCTTTTTCTTCCCCCGTAGTGACGAAATAGTTTTTTTCCTTCTCCTCAGAAAGATTCATGAGCGGCAAAGAGATCTAGCCACTTTTAGATTGTAGTCAGGGGCGCGTGAGGGGATCTAGTGGGCAGTTTATAACGTTAAAACGCGGGAAAGCCACGATCCGGGGGCTCCTATATCAGTCCTACCCTAGCCAGCCATTCAGCCAAGCCCTCGCTAGCAACGTCGCGGTGCTAGGGCCTCATCCTCGCGCTCTCTCGCCCGCTTTTTAGAGAAAGATTTATGCCGCCGTTATCGAGATGCTAGCGATTCACCGTGACTTGAAAGATGGGCCATCGTCGCGGGCCGCTGAAACCGCCATTCGTCTAAGCGCCATCATTTTACTTCTAGTAAATATATTCTTTTAGGCTTTTTCCCCATCGGAACTCGCGTATTGGACGTTTATATCAATTGAATAAATAACTTGTCAAATTAATTTGTATTAGGTTAGTTAATTATTAGGCTTTTTAAATAATTTACTTTATACATTGTCAGGTATAAATTGTTGAATGTTTGAAAATATTTTTAGGCCTAATTCATCACCCACCGTCTCAGACTGAGAGATAAAATGACATCATCAGTATAGTTAGTTCTTGTATTACTTCCAAGAAATTAAGTTAATCTTTAGAATCAAATTACGCAAAATGTTTGGCAAACGTTTTTTGCCGCTAGAAGCGAATCGTCGCTAAGCCCACAACCGGATTAGTATATGAATACGGTAAATAGGCCTATATAGAAAAAACGATGCTTAGATGAGCTCTGAGAGAGGAAATCTTAGATTATATCCCAATTAAAACAATAACGCGTCACGATATTTGATCACCAGAACTATTTTATCATCCCCTTAACATGACTTCCTCCAAATTTAGAAATATTTTAATATTATTTCAATTTTAGCAAGTATTATTTAGGGTCATATTTCATCATTTTAAAGTTCATAAAATCTTTGCTTCACATACCATAAAACACCTGAATACATTTTCAACATTCATTGATTCCGTAGCTAAAAAAGTCGCACATAATTTAACCTTAATTAAATTAAATCTAAATAAAACACGCATAACACTGAAACTAACTCATGACAAAACCAAACATATTGCCAAATCCAAATATAGATCCCAAAAGTGTACCGATTTCGAGTTTAAGGGGACTAGATAAATTTTTCAATAATTTCTACCTGATTCTAAAGCGCTTCTCGTAACCCTTTCCAAAATTTTTAGGGAATTTTTATTTTCACCACTTGAATTATACGTTAAATTCTATAATTTTTCTTATTTGTTTCCTCTCAAATATTTTAAAAGAAAATATGATGTTAGATACGTGGTGAAACATCGACATGGTGGGTAGACCCCTGCAAAAAAATACTACGTGATACAAGGTTTGGCGGTCCCTTAAGAATAGAGGGAATGATACCAAATATATACCCCCATAATACTTCCACTTGAAACACTTTAATATTACAGACGCGTTTTCTTTTACGTCCCAAAATCTTGTATAAACCTACGTTTTTATTCTTCTTTCAAAACCGAATTGAAAGATATTAATTGGAAAATTTGAAAATATATTAATTTTTCTTTAATTAAACCCCAAGGTCACAATTTTTTTTCTTCTTTTCTATCTTCCCCCGCTGCTGAAATAGAAACCATTTCTTATACATTTAAAGGAGGGTAGTGTGAAATTTGAGACTATAACAATCCGAGAACATTTTAAAAATAAAAAAATTAAATTAAACCAACAAAAATTGTATTTATTCCGAATGAAATAAGGCATTAGATATGTAAATATTACGTTTCACTGATGAGAAAGTAAATTTTTTTTGTTGACCAAGATCAAAAAGTTTTTTCCTTAATCGACATCTTAATTATATGGCCAGTTTTAATTATAGTTTTTAAGTATTGAAATATTATTTCGACAAAGTCAAAAATTAAAATATTTATGCTCTGAATTAATTTTAATGTTTATAAATATATTTTTGCGCTAAATCACATCTGACAAAATTATGGCAATAATTTCGAATGATTTTTGACTTTGTATGTAAATTAAATTCTTTAATTATTCCTGAAATAGGCCTAATTTTAAACGTAAGATGAAATACGAATCAATTTTGTTTATCGGGGGTTTCTGTTAAGTTAATTTTATTCGAGGTAGATATGTTTTTCGATCAGTTAAAACGTTCTCCAAACAAAAAATTCGCACCAAAACATTTTGTTGTGTTAGAAAATTACTTTTCTTCACACAAAACACAAACGAAACGGCGTGCGGTATTCGCGAAAAATTACTTTAAAATACAAAAACCGACATGAAATGTGTGAGAGAATTGGTCGGAAATTCGTGTATAAATGTGTATTATATAATTTGTTGTTTTTGTATCATGTCTATAAACAAAAACGTACAAACAATTACAACTAAACTCGTGGCGCGGTAAATACTAAATAATAAAAATACAAACAAACAAAAAAACATTTTAGCGTTTTCTTCAACCGCAATTTATTTTGAAGACTGAAAAACTACAACAAAATAAACTTATTCGGGTTACAGTTCACGCGAAAAGCCAAGTGTATGATAATTTAAAACTATGATACTCACGGAAAATTAACTAGACACGTTATACATAAACGTAATAAAACTTTTAGGCGTGTTGAACATTGATTTTTCAACCACGCGTGCGCGAATGTCATCGTAGAATTTGAATTTGACTATATATTTCAAAAAAGTGAAAACTAATTAATTTAACCAAAAAAAAAAAATAATAATAATAAACAGATTTGAACGTTAATTCGCGCAAAAAAGTGTGTTAGAAGAAAATCCAATCAACCGTATAAATGCAGCTTTGAGAAAAAAGTTTCTTCTCTAAATGTATATGTACTTTAATTTTAAGTTTGATTTTTTTTCCTCCCAATCTTCTCAGTTTTCTGTTTAAAATTTAAGTTTTTCGCTTCAGTAGATCTGAAACCCAGAGATCTTAAATAGTGTGAATAGAAATACTACTGTGATAGTTAATTATAAAAAAAACATGTAGATAATATTTGATTTTTCTCGACGAAGAACCAAAATATCGATTTTTAGTGTAAAGTTCATTTGTTTTTCAGTTGTTAATTACTAAATATATGATTACCTCGGTAATGAGAGGAATTATATAGGTATTATATTAAATGATTGTAGCTTATTTATTCGTTGGATGTGTTATTGCCAAGATCTACTTGGTCACAAACATGATTAGGTTAGTTTTTCTTTATTATTATTATAATTTTGTTTTGTTATACGAATCCTATTGACCCGAGTTACTCCACCTATGTGCAGGAAACATGATGTATGAAACGAAATTATATATTTGAAATTTATGTTAAACATATATAGTCAATAAACCGAAGAGTATCTTGGTCGTGTATCAAACTATGTCATTTTCTGTTCCCTGGCGTACGCTGAATGGCTGGAAACCTATGACGTCAAAACAAAGACGTATATTCGTATCAAAATGACGTCATTTCTTTCTGGGCCTATAATCAGTCACCGGATTCGGAATATACCTAGTTTTAGTGCGATTTTAGAATCAATACGCAACAAAGACTACACTTCCTATTCCTTCTGTTTATTGTCTATTGTTTTAATTCGAATTTTAATCTCGTTTAAATACGTGTATGTTTCAAAATCAAAAAACTACGTACATGCAAATCAGTTACGCTGTAAGAAGGTTTTTGGCCTTAAAATCATGTAAACATCGTCAAGGCTATGCCAGAATTTTCATTTCTTATAAATTAAATACGGTCAAAAACAAAATTTAATTCATTTTGCCATTTTAATTTTTGTTTCCTACATTATATCGCTTAGCTTTCTTCTGTTGAGGTTTAACCATCGTTTATCAATCCGCCTCTGCTACACTAACTCCTCTTGAATAGACGTATACAATTAATGGTTTATTGTTTTGAAAAAAAAAAGACTTATGCCATATGTTTTGCCTTATATAAATCTAACGTAAATTTCATTCGACTATCTGACTCATTTCGATTCTTGAAATGTTTTCAAAAACAATATTAGAACTAAGTTAGTGAAACCCCAAGTTCATGAATTTAACTTTAGAGACTATATTAAATATCATACTAATCATTTAAGTAAAATAATTTAACAATTTTATTTAAATTTAAAAGAAATTTCGACTAATTCATCTACGGGAATAATGGGAGCTCTTTTAGACTCTAAAGCCAATCTCGCACATTTTTTTCTTCTTCAAAATGATTGACTCGATAACTTTTTCTCGATCGTTAACCTATTTCTTGTCAAGAGGAATTTAAATATTAAACCGAGATTAAAAGTTTAATTGAGAATACAACGTTTATAGCCCGATTTAATTTATTTAATCGGATTTACTGTATTAATATGCACCCAAAAGAAGAGAAATGGTCATAGAGTGAATCTTGGATGGTCTTAAAGTTGAGAGGATTAGAATTTTATAGGACAGAACGAGAAAATCCTGAGAATGTCAATATCAACAAGATGTAATCATGCTGTAATGCGCGATATCTCGTTAACAAATTCAATTTGAATTCCATCTAGAGCAATAATTGATATTATAAAAGAAGTTGTGGATGCGACATCTTGTTGGAATGTTGCTAACAACGTCACGAAATCACGTGGCGTTGTTATAAGGGGCAGTTATTTCCGACCTTGAGAGTTGACACGGATATAGAAAAAATAAGCTTAAGAAATGCTCGGTGCTCACGAGCTATTACGTAGCTGATGACGTCAACGGCAACATGCCCTAAGTAAGCTTCTCATCTTTTATGATAGCAACTATTGATGCTGATATGAAAATGCGTGCTGTGTTAAACAGCATTTAATTTTATACTTAAATTAACGAGGATAATCTGGTAAGTTTTATTATGGAATGGTTTTATTATTTCATTTTCCCTTTAAAGGTATTTTAAATACTTTTAATTTATTTCGATATTACAACAAGGAAGTGATATTTATATTTTGTTATGGTGCTATTATTTCGGTTTAATAACAACCATTATTTTAGCATTTATATTAGCAAATTTAAATAATAATTGGGGGTTAATAAAATGCGAAATTTACACACCCATATTAATTTTTTCTCTGTCGCATTTTGAATTTTATTTCGGGAATTTTATACATATATAAAGTTTGAAAACCTAGAACTCTTAATTTATTTTGGCAAAAAAATATGGAATCTTATAACGGTGAAAGTATTATGTTATGAGCGCTGCAAAGGGGGGCCTCCTTTAAGATAACGAAGCGAAGATAGAGAGAAAGAAAGAAAAAAATAAAAAAAAGGGGCTGTACTTTTTTGGCGTTGGTTTTTCAAGCAAAATACACTCTTGATATTAAGGCCAAGGATATAATTTCAGACAAAAACTAGTCAAACCAGTCGCTCTGCATTGCGAACAAATTAGCGCATTGGCTTAAATTTAGTTTTATTAAAAAACAAAAAAAGTAGAAAAAACACCACTGTTTCATCTTTCATATTATAAAGTTGACGTACTAAACTACTTGTAGAAAAAATAATTTAGTTAAATTAACTTCTGAACGAATCTGCGGAAAGAATTTATTTAATTCACGAGATAATAATATTTGTCTTTTGAATGAAAAAGCGCATTTTTAAATAAGGAAAAACGTTTATCTTCAATTTGCGTTAATCAGTTATATAAAATAGGTATATTAATATATAAATAAATATAAATAAATTATAAATATTAAATATACATATAAATATAATTATAAATAGTAAATATACATATAAATATAATTATAAATATTAAATATAAATATAATTATAAATATTAAATATATAAATATAAATAATAGATATTTAATACATAAATATAAATAATAAATATTTAATACATAAATATAAATAATAAATATTAAATAACAAATATTAAATAAATATAAATAAATGATAAATATTAAATATAAATATTGATAAATTATAAATAATAATATTAATATTAATAAATTATAAAAATATAAATAAATATTAATATTAATAAATTATAAATATATAAATAAATATTAATATTAATAAATTATAAATATAAATATTAATATTAATAAATTATAAATACAAATATTAATATATATAAATTTAAATATAAATATTAATAAATTATAAATACAAATATAAATATATATAAATTTAAATATAAATATATATATAAATATATATATATATATATATAAATATAAATATAAATAATGTGCATGTAAGTATGTCTGTCTGTCGGACACTAACTCTAAAATTTGAACACGACATAGCCGAGCCGAACTTATACACAATGTAAAACTTAATTTGAATAAGGTAGTGCATTCAAACTCCCTTGAACCGCGAGTTTTATTGCAAACGCGCGTTTTTTAATTAAACTCTGAAGTTTGAAGTTCATTAATATATTTCAGCTTCGTGTTTTAAAAGAGGTTATGTTTTTTACCGATGCTTAACAATTATTTAAGATAAATTTAGTTTCGTAAATTAAATTTATAATTTTTGAGGGAATGAAAGGACCGATTCGAGCAGCTGTGGTCGCTATCAAACTCATTTTGTAAAGAACTGAACCAAAGAGCAATTTCAGTAATTATTATTTCATATATTAAATTATTGTGCCAGACAAATAATTATTATAAAAAGTCTGTTATCAGATAGATTTTTAAGCTAATTGTTTATAATTAAGGAAGAACTTTTTCGAGCTTTTCTTCAGTCTTATATGTAAAGCAAACGATATAGGGAGATCAGTTAATTGTTGGCCTCTGGATATTTCATCAGCTAGACATGCAGACTTTGTTTTTAAGAAGCGTTTTAAGTTAAATAAGTTTCATTTCGTCAATTAAATTATCTTTAAGTAAAGGTAAACATTGTTTCGAACAGCTTTGGTCGCTATCAAAGGTAATTTTGTGAAGAAATGCATTAAAGTAAGAGGTATTTCTGTAATTTTTATATATTACGTATTATGCCACATAACTAATTAATATAAAACAAAAGACTGACATTTATTATCTATCATTATAAATGTTTTAGTTTGAAATGTAGGGAAGCTTCATTGATAATTTATATTCCAATCAACACCAGAAGTTCATTCTCGTAACGTAATAGCGTAATAAATTTGCATAACAAAAAGGTTTTACTTTACATGCACGCTCGGCCACAAGATCATTGCGGTTAATGAGTGTGTAATATCCTTGAACGAATACATCGTAGTTGAGGGAGGGGAGTCGATCATTTAGGCTCTATGTTTAAGAAAAAGGAGGGGTTTAAATGACATTATTAACACGTTTTCTAGGTAGCCGATAAAAATGGATATAGTAAATTACACTGGGAACCCCTCGCCACTTTTCTTACACATTTGTGGCTCGCTGCTATTAGGAGACCACAAAATTTATGCCTGTGGCATTATAATTGGGGAAAAATGGGCCTGTTGCTCGTCTTTTAGGTTAGTACCAGAATTAGAAGAGGTCCAGAGGCCGAGAGAGACATAGAGAAAAAAAAAAAAAAAAACTAAACCAATTAAGAACTAATGAATTTTAGGCATATTTTCTGTTGGCTTTGTACGAAGCTTGTAAGTCGATTAAATTTTTCTCTTAAGGAGATTTTTTACGCTTCATCAATTATTGATTCCTGGTCTTAATATATAAAGATGAAGAACAAAATCTGGCTTTGATAAACGTCCTCTAACGGCTAACAGTGGAAAAAGTACAGGAGCTTTTTTGTCCATAGCAGTCACGCACGAGGTTTTGTTGGTTCCTACTTTTCCCACTATTTGCCCTTAGAGGACGCTTATGTACGCCATATTTTGTTATCTTCACCTATAAAATTATTTGATATTATTTTCAACAATGGGTACTTAATCATTCACTATTTATAAGCCTATATACTGTTCAGAGTCACCAAGACTAAATTTGGATACCAATTAATTCTATTTGCTCCGCCCCAATTAAACCTAATTAAAATTAAAAAAAGTAGGTTTCATATTTTTATTAGGCCCGTTGGGTTGATCATTTCACGTAATAAGTGTATACGCTGTAATTTTGACTGTACTAAAGTAATTACGTAACTGAATTTGTATTTATCATTATAAAGGCTGTAATCAGTTGCGTAATCATGTAGTCGGTGAAAAGATTTTAACCCTTCGATTAAGCCTATTTTAATCGAACAGTTGGATATGAGTTTCACTTTCCCTTTAGCCATATCACTCTCCGCTTTTGAGAGAAAATATAATATATTTCTAAATCTAACCGAATTGGATATTTTTTGTTCGGAATATGATCAGCCCTATTTTTTGGACGGATAACGGTAGTTTTCTCCTTTTCTATAATTTTTTGACGCTGGCCAGAAGCGGTGTTATAGAGCTCGATAGGGAGAAGGAAGGGTGTGTGGAGTGGGTTGAGAGTGCGCCAAAATAAGAGGTTGAATCCATTTTTCACATTACAAATTTTGTGTCGAGCACTATTTAAGTGATTCCCCCGAGCTATTTGTCCGTGCTAGCGAAGGCGATTTCTCAACGGTTCAGGATATATGACCCCTGAAAATCGATCCCCCATTTATAAACCAACGGTAGGTGAGGAGGTGGCGGGAGAGAGAGGCGAGAGAATCGGGAGGTTCCGTTTTCGTTTTTCGAAGCAGGCTTGCGTTAAAAAACTCAAAAATTGTATAGGTGGTTTTGTAGATCGGCGATTCTGCTATAAACGACGGTTTTTTTTTAAAGGTCGCGAAATATTTACAGAAGGTTGATAAATTTCAATCGGGAGTTTTTAGTTTTAACTGGAAAGCCGTAACACTTCCCTCGATTTATTATTAGGTATGTGGAAAATTGATTTAACGTTCTACCGATGTTTTTAATTCTGGGTACAAGGCTTAGCGTTTAATTACGGGGCTCATTTTCAGCTTTGTTCGCGAAATAGAGATTTAGTTCAAGATAAATTTGCCTACGTTTTGGCCTCGTTGCAAATTGTTCTTGAACAGGACACTTGTGTAAATTGTTAAAGTACATTCTTGATTTAAAGCCAGTATCAAGATTTACCTTAAGATTAACCTATTAATTAAAGGGTTGAAACTAGATTACAGATGTTTCTCGGATTGACTTAATTAATCCAAGGTTGTGACAGCCACTTTAGCAAAAGCCAAGTGACGTGTCAAATTTGCTTTTATTTTATTTTTAATTTTAATTATTTTTTAATTTTTTTCTATTACAACACTCAATAATTTTAACTTGAGATATTAGCTGTTATTGACAGCCGTATAGTGCCAATTTGCGAATTATGAAGTCTGTGAATGTCGGACATAACCCCCCTCAGATAAAATCCCACCGGCCAAAATCTCCCAGTTTTGAATAAAGACCAAATCCCCAAAGCGGAGGGACACAATCTCACATATACAAATACAACAAAAATTCCCACCCCCTCCCGCAATATGCAGTTTTATGATCTACTTTTATTAATTTGGTTGAAATTTTCAAGGTCATTTTTTTCTAAACCTTTTTTTTTATAACCTAACCTTGTGTGTTTCCGTAAAGGTGTTTTTTCAATATATTTAAGTAGTACTAATAATCTACTTTACAACTCAAATATTGTTAAGGGTATGTTTAGTAAAAGAGTGAGTCATCACGATTCAGTAAGCCAAGTTTATTAGTGTAATCTAAAAATCAATTTTGTCTGTCCATTTTAAGACTGTTATTTGGCATTGTACGTTTATTAGAAACGGGAACGAAACTCAAGTAGCGTTAAAAAAACTTCCTTTGTTTACACCTTTTAACCCGTAGTTCTCCGGTTGTGTCTTCACAACGGTCTTCACTCTCTTTTAACAAAACGCTCGTCGCTTTTAGCAGGTGGCTTTTTTTTGTGTTTGTTATTCATCATTCGCCTCACGCTCATTTTCTCTCTTCCTTCCCTCAGCTTCGAGTGATTTACGGGAGGTCCGGGCAACAAGATTAGGCTCCAGCATCATGGGTTCGCTCATTAGCGAAAGGTTTTTCGCTACGACCAGAGTTACGTAACTAGCAAGGCCGAACAATAATACGCATGCCCGGAAACAAAAAAAATATATATCTGGAGGATCTGTGGACTATATCATATCATAGTAAGAGCGATATTTTTTACATTTTTTTAAGGCGATTACTGGTCTTTATTAAGACCCCGAGGTAGGGACACCATAAGCCACGATGGCAGGGAAAAAAATTTGCCGGGATTTTTCATAGTGTCTCATATTTCAAGCCCTGGTTTGGGGACCAACCAAATTCGGTTTAGGGGTACGGTTTCACTGGGTTTTAGGGATTCCCAAGGCTTAAGAGGCCGTTACTGATGCTCTATTTATAGAATTTGGTAGCCGTGAAATCTATTCCCCTCCCAAAATTTGCGTAGTTGGCCTGTCGTATCGTTTGGTCCACCACATAGTCGCGTTTATAAAGCTGTCGAGAACAGTCGAGTGTCGAGAAAATCTCTGTCAGACATCCTGGAACGATCTACAGTCTAGACGTTCAATTTCTGGTAAATTTCATAAAATATTCTAACCTTACGATTTTAGACAACCATAATAGATGAAAAGTTATCGCTTACAGCAACTACACCCGTCTCTAAACCCATGAAGTGATAAAAACTAAAGTAACAGGTTCCTAAACATCAATTTTTAGTTGAATTCCAACATTTTGTTGTTATTGCTCAAGGGTTTAGGTTGCGCGGTAATAAAGATTTCACGTAATGTGTAATCTTCCATTTTTGATGTTGATATATTTAAAACTGACGTTGAGAACTGAGTTTTAGTGAAAATATTATCAACTCGCAACAATGTTTTCCAGTATATGCGTTATATATTTTGGTGGTTACATTTTTCATGTCCATCAAAAGAATGTGTAGTTTTTTTTTAAATCTAGTACAGTCGTGTTAAGGCGATGTTAAATCTGCATCTCTATACTCTCCAGACAAGTGTATCATACCCGAATGAAGTGTTCCATCCACTTCTGGTAACGTCTCTTTAACCATTGCGGTTTTGCGGATCGAAATTTTGATCAGCCACGTTGGAATTTGGAACCGACGCTCCGTAAACTCAATCCGTATCGTAATAAGTTCTCTCGGGCGTATACGTCCAAAAGCCACCAGGCGTTCAGGGACCTATGGTATCTGATATCGGAGAGGGGGGGAAAAGCCGAGGGGGAGAAACGAAGCGAATGGGATTTGGAATGGAACGAAGCTAGTTACAATAGCTTTACCACAAGGCGCCAAGGGTGTCTACGCGTGTATACGTTATACGTTTTGGAAAATATACAATCTCTGACCGCTGGCTATAATATCGCTTGGCGCGTTGATTTGATTCTTCCAAGAGCGAGGAAAGGGAGTAGATAGCGACGAGGAAGAAGGACAAAAGTCTCGGAGTAGGTTTCGCGGGCCTTGGTATAAGGTATAAAGCCTCCCGCGGCGTGCCTCGGATTCGGAAGTGAAGGATTTATGGTATTGGCAATTGATCTCGGCGGAATTTTAGTACGAGTCACCGGGAATGACAGCGGGTGTAGGCGACTAGGAACACTGCGCGTGGCTCCCGCGTGCGTGTCTGTCCGAAGGCAAAAGCGCCGGCCGAACTCGTCGAAAAGGCTTCGGTAGGGCGGGGGTGGGCGCCAATACTGGATAGTGAGGGAAGGGGGCGCGGAAGAGGAAGGCGATTCCGACTTTGGCTGTCCGTTGATTTATGGACGTTAGATTTATCTGGGCTTTGGAATGAGGGGAAGTAGACTTATGCGCGTTATGAGGACGGTGGGGCTACACGGGGAAGAGGAACATTAGGAAGGGCGGCGTATTACCCACCCTTCTAGCCCCCTTTTAAAACCTCGAGAATCTAGGATATTATTCTGTGTAATTACAATAAGGGGTGCATCGAGATGACTGTGGGACCAATTTAATCCTTTTGTTATAAGAACATACCATGGTTATGAGCTTTAAATTATTAGAAATATACTTAGAATTTCCAGGTAAAGAAAATCAAATTGAGACAAGGTGGACGATCTTTAAACGTGGTTAAAACTGCTACAAAAGCCCAGTTCAGGTTTTAAAAACCTCTAGATCAGCTATGCCTTAAAGTCTGTTCAACCAAAGGGTCGTAAAGGGCATGCAGATACTAAAGCTGGACTATAGTTTATTAACAATGAATACTTATCTTAATAGATATCAAATGAGTAACAAATCCTAGCGCGTCCATAAAAGTCCTCAAGCGACAAACAGTCTCAAAAGTAACCATATGCGGGTTTCATTACTCTTTGTACATCTATTATATTGTGCTCACTTATAGAATTTGCCTCACCAGCAGTTTAATTTGCGAAATAAAAATTATTTCTATTTCAAGCAGCGTGGTTTGGTTTCGTACTACTTTACAACTGATTGACGTTAGAGGACGCCTGTGAGCACCAGGTTTTTATTATTCATCTTAAGATAGGAAGATTACATTAATTCACTTAGAATTTGGGTAAAAGGTGCTTCCATGAAAATGTTAACAATAAGACCAAAGGGTACAAATCAATGTTTTCGGATTGTTTAAATTATTCTTAAGAGTTACCCATCAGGGAATATATAGTCACGTTCGATTGTTCTTCACGCAGTATCAAAAGAAAAAAAATAATAAAAACGCCGGGCCCCTTTAAACCTTTTGTTCGAATAAAACCGAGGTTGAACTGAGGGTGTAAGGATCAAATTATGAGACATAGAAAATTGAAATTTGGCAACTACAGTCAATTCCATCTCAAGATGAAAGCACGGGGAGAGCTAGGGATGAACGTCTCAAACCCCCAATTATTTATTTCTTTATTTCGGTGCACACTATATGCCTATAAGATAGTAAACAATTATTTCGTTTCGATAATCAATTATTTTAATCACTTTTTGCGGATAACCTTTAAGGGAAGTTATACGGTTGGCTGAGTGATTTAACGACCGATTTTGGTCTTTGCTTTCTCTTTCTTTGAATATTTTTTAAGAATTCTCCCACCCTTATTTTGAGGGTATATATTTTAACCGCACAATCCAAAGTGAAATTTTTCGTGATACCAATTCCGAGGCGTTTCTCTACGCATTCGAGATATCAGTTGGCAGGGCGCAGCGGTTTTTTTTCGGCGAGACACGACGGTCGAGAGAGACAAATTATTAGTTATGAGACCCTTCATTTTCTCCCCTCATATTCAGTTCACCAGAACTAGTACTATCACGTGATCTTCATTCTCACGTAATCAAGCTCAATACGGTTCTAGCATAGGCGAAAATGGGCGACCCCGGAGACGAACTCGTGCATAATGAGTCCCCGTGCTGGTTTCTAGCCCCCCTTTCCCATCTATATTATATAATTCTAAAATATATATCTCGCCTCCGTATATATTTCTAAAACTTTTAACCAAATCTTTAGCGTGAACAAGTGTGGTGGTCTAAAACGACGTCACCCCAACTGGTAAAACTATCCTTCGTGTAATAAAAGGGGAAATATGGTTACTAGTGAAATCTTTAAGCGAGTAGTATCGCCAAAAATATAATTTTTCATTCTTGTTATATGACTAAATAGAAGCTTATAAATTACGAATTATCTAAAATTACTCATTATCAAAATACATGTTCAAAAATTACTTATTTTTAAAATATATGTTCAAAAATTACGCATTATCTAAAATATATGTTCAAAAATAACGCATTATCAAAAATATATGTTCAAAATTACCCATAATCTCAAATATTTTCAAAAATAACCATCTTTAAAATTAATTTCTAAATAGTATTTTAACTAATTGTCAATTTTTTTTAGTTTGCTCTGTTATATTCTATTAATTTTGAGTACTACAGGGTTGCCACAGACCTGGAAAACCTGATCAGGGAATTTCAAAATTGGTCTAGAAAGTCGAGGAAAATCCAGGGAATTTTAAAATTGTTCAAAGGTCGGGGAAAAGTCAGGGAATTTTAAAATTGTTCAAAGATCAGGGAAAAGTCAGGAATTTTCATAATATCCAAAAATAAAATTGTGGAATCTCATAGTATGGATTCAATTAGACGTGTGAAATTTTATTATATGGGATCAGATCCTTCAAAACATTTATGGAAAGTCCCTATTGAGAAAAGCACGTTTTTTATGAATACTTTATCACAGTATACAGTCTAAACAGAACACCTATTTTTGGGGAGAAGTGATTCAAGCAACGAAGAGCTCCCATGCGATTCTAGCAACCTTGAACTTTCCATACAACACAATAAGGGGTTTATTTGGACAGTTATTTTATTTTACACTTGAAATTACTACCAATTTAAACCTTTAAATTGGTCAGGGAAAAACGGTGAAGATGGTCAGGGAAAACCTGGAAAAGTCAGGGAAAACAAACCCTGGTTACCCAAAAAAATAATCTGACCTCACTCCAAAACAACCCCTAGAATTTACGCCAAATAAACAGTATAGAATTATCCCAAAAATTTATAAATTCTCAAATATTTCTAATAACGAGCTCTATAAAACAAACCACTCTATTTATACCAAAAATGACGGTAAACCATGTCTCCTTTACCGTATTGTAAAACTTTGTTTAAGAATTCTCACTAAATTCTACTTTAATTCTATTAAAAAATATTTTATAATCTACTGAAAAAAGGGTTTCATAATTCCGCGTTGTACGAATATATTATAAATTATTTCCACCCAAAACCACCGTTTTTATCATTTTGAAAATATTTAATTTACACCATGTCCAACTGTAGAGTATTAAAAATTCTATATTTGACGAAAAATCCGTACCAATTGCGATTTAGGCATAGTCCCCCCTCATATTCTCCCCCCCCCTATCTTCCCCGATCGGCGATTGACGAAAGTTCAATGCCGCGTGAACGTGCCGTTACTGTATTTTCGTTGGGCCCGACATTAAATCTTAATTAAATCGCGTTAAAACTATCGGCGATGTGCGGATTTAACAACAAAAAGAAGCCTAAGATATCCTAGATTAATGGTATGACAAAATTAACGCCTCGCGTTTCCGTAATATTACGACAAGTAGATATTTTTGACTGTGGTGTTGTCGTTTTAGGCTTCGCGATTGTCGCTTTACGGCTAGGCATAGAGACCGGCGCTCGCGGGTCTCTAAACGCCGCGTAACTCAATTTGGACAAATTATAATTTCCTTTAAATCGAATTTAAATCGAGTGTTCATGTTTGGATTTTATTGTCAAAATGTGTCTGAACTATGGGACTAAAGGATACCGAAACATTTGGGTCCAGGTTTTGGGTGAGTTTTATTATAACTGCTATTTTTCAGGTAGTGTTTTATGTCATGTCGTTGACTCGTGTTAGGCTTAGCGTTTCTCGGCTTCAACGCATTGTTTTAGTAGCCATTTTCATGTAACCAAGGAGTAATGGAGAGGGAGATGGGGGGGGGGGGGGTAGTTTAAATTTTGCCCGCGGCAAAAGCTTGTAGAGTCAAAGTGCTTGGGGATTTTAATTAAATACGTCTGGGGGATTTTAATTTAATACGTCTGGGGGATTTTAATTAAATACGTCTGGGGGATTTTAATTAAATACGTCTGGGGGATTTTAATTAAATACGTCTGGGGGATTTTAATTAAATACGTCTGGGGGATTTTAATTAAATACGTCTGGGGGATTTTAATTAAATACGTCTGGGGGATTTTAATTAAATACGTCTGGGGGATTTAATTAAATACGTCTGGGGGATTTTAATTAAATACGTCTGGGGGATTTTAATTAAATACGTCTGGGGGATTTTAATTAAATACGTCTGGGGGATTTTAATTAAATACGTCTGGGGGATTTTAATTAAATACCACTGGGGGATTTTAATTAAATACGTCTGGGGGATTTTAATTAAATACGTCTGGGGGATTTTAATTAAATACGTCTGGGGGATTTTAATTAAATACGTCTGGGGGATTTTAATTAAATACGTCTGGGGGATTTTAATTAAATACGTCTGGGGATTTTAATTAAATACGTTTGGCGGATTTTAATTAAATACGTTTGGCGGATTTTAATTAAATACGTTGGGGGGATTTTAATTAAATACGGTTTGGGGATTGTTCCTCGCTTTACCTACTCTAGACCATGGTCAGAGTCATTCAGGGGGTAAGATTCGCTTTGGTCTTAGTTGTTCAGTGAAATATACTAAAATCCACTCCCAGTGTTATTACTCCATTTTATTGACAGATGTAGGTGGTTTGGGGTTATTTCTCACAGTCACCCTAACCAGTTTTTGGTTGGGTTTATCCGAATATATTCGGTGGTCTTGGACCAAAACATTTCAGCGAAATATAGGTTTTATGTTTTACCGTAAAGTAAACCATAATAGCCTCAAAAGGTATTCAAATACAATTCAGTATCCATAATAATAATACTAATAACAACAATAATAATCTTATATAAAACTTCGTGAAATTTTTTTATATATAATTTGAAAACTAAAATTTTGAGATATAGAGCTAGGAACTAGTGCCAAAAATTATTAAAACCGCCTGATGGTGCTATAATTTTAGGGTATTGTAGGAGCGGATGATCCTCACAAGAAATACAACGTCATATATGTCTTAAATAATTTTACTGTCCTAATTTCAAAAAATCGTAACTTAAATTGTTTTGGGTCGATTTTAGTCTAATTTGGCTGTTTTTAAAGCCAAGTTTGATCTTTACCCGATTCTGAAGTTGCGTTTAACCTACTTCTTCACGAGACTTGTCCTTTGTGAATGAGAGAAATAGAAAAGAATTTAGAGAAGAAAGTGCAGGGTTAAACCGGGGGAAACTTACGTGGGGAATGGAATTAAAGGCGGGTGGTAGGTTGGTATACGAGAAAGGCTAATTACCGACACTAATCTAATTTCCAGCTCTATACGCGGCCGCGGGTTTCATAGGTGCGGCTTCGTTTCTCCCTTTCACGTGTTTTGGCTCCGCGCAAATTCAAAGTATTTCTTCTTTAAAATTTATCGCGCTCGCGATTCTATATATCCTTTTGTTTTGCTCGGAGTAGATTTGATACAATGATGTCACTTTGATGGAGATATACATCTATGCTTGGAATATATCTGGCCGCGAAGATTGTATCTTATACAGCGCGCTGTGTGGATTAGTTTATGGACGCGAGCTATTGTTATAGGGCGTGACATTGATGGAAAGACTAGGTCTTCCATCTTAGCAAATCTAATACTTTGCGCCAAAAAAGAAAATGAGCTTTTTTTTCGGGGGGATGGTAGTCGATAAGCTTTATACCCGAAATATCAATAATGACATACTGATGAAAAACGCTTGAAATATCTGGATAATATCTAGCTCGGAACAAGGGATATCTTCTAGTTTTAACGGTATACTAAGATTTATGGGTTAGTCACGGAAATATATAGTAATTGTCACAGCATATGAACAATTTCAAATTAACACGGGCTCTCCTATATATTGTACCGTGATTATATTCTCGGTACAATACTGGTTTTTCTACGTCATTAAGAGAAATATTTGGAGAAATAGTACATTTTTGTCATTTTGCTTTTAAATTTTCTTTTGAACTCGTCAACACGACGCTGTGAAGTTCGAAATATAGGTTATTAATATTATCACAAAGGTAACGTAGATTTTCGACAAAAATAGTGACAGTATCACTTTAAATTAATTTTTATAGTTCTTCGTCCTATAAACCGGGCTAGAATCCAGCCGAATGTATTTTAAATCCTGCTTTTAACTTGCATATGGATCAATGCATGTGTGAAGTCGTATAACGATTATATAAAAAAATATTATATTCAATATTATAATATTTTATTACTGGGTATGTTTTAATATTTTAGTATATTTTGAAATTAGTGCATTTTAATATTTAATCCGTATTCGATTCGATTTTTATTCGTATTCGATTCGATTTTTATTCGTATTCGATTCGATTTTTATTCGTATTCGATTCGATTTTTATTCGTATTCGATTCGATTTTTATTCGTATTCGATTCGATTTTTATTCGTATTCGATTCGATTTTTATTCGTATTCGATTCGATTTTTATTCGTATTCGATTCGATTTTTATTCGTATTCGATTCGATTTTTATTCGTATTCGATTCGATTTTTATTCGTATTCGATTCGATTTTTATTCGTATTCGATTCGATTTTTATTCGTATTCGATTCGATTTTTATTCGTATTCGATTCGATTTTTATTCGTATTCGATTCGATTTTTATTCGTATTCGATTCGATTTTTATTCGTATTCGATTCGATTTTTATTCGTATTCGATTCGATTTTTATTCGTATTCGATTCGATTTTTATTCGTATTCGATTCGATTTTTATTCGTATTCGATTCGATTTTCATTCGTATTCGATTCGATTTTTATTCGTATTCGATTCGATTTTTATTCGTATTCGATTCGATTTTTATTCGTATTCGATTCGATTTTTATTCGTATTCGATTCGATTTTTATTCGTATTCGATTCGATTTTTATTCGTATTCGATTCGATTTTTTTATTCGTATTCGATTCGATTTTTTTATTCGTATTCGATTCGATTTTTTTATTCGTATTCGATTCGATTTTTTTATTCGTATTCGATTCGATTTTTTTATTCGTATTCGATTCGATTTTTTTATTCGTATTTGATTCAATTTTATACATAACATATTTTAGTATAGGCGCGTTATTCGTCTGTTCAAGAGAAGTTTGCATATAAATAGGAAAATCTGAAACTGTTAGATATACGATACAATAGATATACTGGTATAATGTTAAACATCATAGAGATATAAATAGTCGCGATGTCCAATAACCGCGATCCCCTTGAACTCAAACGAGTATATCCTATAAGTGAAAATAGTGCCCATTTGCAAGACGCAACTCCTCTAATATATTCGCGAATTCCCCTAGGAAATTGTTCCTGGAATCGTGCATTATAAACTGTATTAGAACTTTCGAACTTAAAATCAAACCAAAATCATTTAATATATGGGAAATGGTATACGCGATTGAATCAGTGTTGCGAGATAATATCCTTAACAAATCAATATGTCGAATTAGGAAAAATGTTAACTAAAGAGGATTTACAAAACTTAGTAGAGCCTTGGGATACTTATTGAGTTAATCACGGAGGGGGAGGAAAAGGGGTGCGTGTTTATGAGGATTTATTTAGGTTTACTATAGTACAAACGACTGCTGGCACTCGGTAACCGCGGAGAGAGTGAGAGAGAGGGTCGTGGTCATTCCAAATTGAATGGAAAAGCGGCGGTGCCCTTTAATGCAACAGTGACGCTCGAGGAGAGTCATAAAGCGAGAGCAGCGTCGCATTATGAGCTTTATAATAATAATAAATAGCCCAGTGGTATATAGTATACGTTCCACTAGGAGAAGTTGGCTATAAGGGGGTCCTCCCGTTTCACCTTCGCGCGCTAAAAGGCTGAACTATAATTTCGGTCCACGTATAATTTGAGTGGGGGTAGACTCGTAGGCTTTAAATGGCCAGAGACAAGTTCGCTGTTCAAATCCTAATGGCATCCATAGAGGCCTACATCGAGAGCGAATTAGTCCTCGAGTTTTCGCGGGAAACTCTGGTGGCCCGCTGGTCATTATAATAACGAACTTAGCCGCCCGTTCACCCGCCCGAGCGCAAATATTAGGGAGGCGCGAAATTAATATTCTATCCCTCCCACCTCCCCCATGCCCTTATATTTCTCCCGTACTGCGCAACCCTTTTCAAAGTTATACTCGAGATATTATTCCATTTAGGGCAATCTCCATTATACTCTCTCTGGCTCTCGTTTGCCGCTGCCTAATGGCTAAAGAGACAACCTCGGACGCTTCTTAGAACGACAGATAAGAATTAAAACATTTTCCATGCAGCTTGTTTGAAGGGTTTAGAAAACAAAAATTAAGTATTTCTTGTAGTGAACTTCTTGGAATTCATCTAGGTTCGCGATTAAGTGAACCTGGAGCCCAGTACATTTGACAGATTAGGGGCCCTTTCTCTCGTAGTGGCCAAAAGAAAAAATAACGAAATAACCTCACTCCACGGACTCAGCTTGAATCCCTTTAACAAAAGAATTCGGATTATCCAAACCCCTTGCACATCAGGAATGTGTCTTTTCTACGTCTTAAGGGTGTTGACCAAATTTAAAAATATACTAGGGGTCATTTATATTAACTTATTTAAAACCCTATTTTTATTCCAAAATATCGTATTCAAATTAGCCAGATCTGAGGCCTTGGCTGAGGGGAACTCAGCCAAATATTATAAATATAACCATATAATGTACAAATGACAGCATGGCGAAATGATAATACTCAAAATTTGTTAGTCAATAGAAAAAAAAGAAGTCTGGAATGCTAGGAAATATTCCGAAATCAGTATATATATCATGACTTTATAATTTAACATTTTAAATGCAATATTTATCTCTCTACGAAGAGATATTTTTGCTCTGTGATTCCCGATTTAAGTACACCTTATCAATCAGGATGAAAATCCTTATCTTACCTGTCAACAATCTTCGGGATGCTCCAGCACTCCATCCTTGAGTGTCAAAAAGACATCTCGTCCGTCACAAGTAAAAAAATAAAAAAAAAAAGGTCCCAGCGTAGTCGATAAGAATTTCGCAAATAAAATCTTCCCTATAAATGTAAGTTCCTTAACTTTGGAATAAAAACGGTCGCGGCTTACGTCCATGGTAGACAAGTACATTTTGAGGAGGACTGGGACCACGATACTTTGAATCTAAACTTCTCAATTGAAAGATATTGGTATAGACCGCGGGGAAATTTGACGATTGGTTCTGTTCCCCATACACTTGGAATGAGGCCCATCCACAGACGTCTAAACTGGTCTTCCCGAGCATCTGACCACAGTATAAGTCGTCCCCCCGTCATTCCTTCTCTAGGTTTCGCTTTTAAATGTTAAGTCCCCTTTATTTTGTAGGCTTTCAATGACCGGGGGAATTCGGGAATACGATGAACGGAAACGTTCGATTTCCAACTTTTCCAAGTAAGAATAGACACGTTCGTTTAGAACCGATTGTATATCTCGTGGAGCGAGTAAAAAAAACTATTTGGAATGGGTTAGGGGTGGTATATAGATATTTTTTTCTTCCGCTGGCTTTACTCGGCTATCTTTAGACCTAACTAAGTGAATAAAGGAATGGGCTGACCCGGGGAAAGAAGGCCGCAGCTGACCTGTCCAAAAATACCATTAATAATCGTCCCCAGGACACCATCCTCCCCTATATCCCCGCATGCGTGGCTCGCTGCGTGGGCTATCCAATTTTTACGGGGTGATGGTGTTAGGATCCGCGACCAGATGGGTATAAATTTTGACCTTCTAGTGGTGTCTTCTGTATTAAGCCACGTTTCCATAAGGGGTGCAATATTTGAATTTTGCAGCTTTGGTATAATTTATCTTTAGGTATGTTTTGGTCACCCGTGACAATCTTCTAGAAATATTTTAAAACTTTGTTTAAAATTGCGATTAAAGGTGTAGGTGTAGTACCTCAATTTGGTCTTAATTTTAATGGAAGGAAAATAATTTAGAAAGGGACATTTAGAGGAAGAAGAAAATTTATGATTATATCCTTTAAATATTAGCTACTTTTTGTAGAAATCAACCTCAAGCTTCTTGAGAAATGTAGAACAATTCTACGACGTCACATCAAACTTAGTGCTTTCAAACCAAGCGTTAATTGTATAACGAATATAAAATTTTAATAATCTACTTAGGCTTATAATTAAAGAGTAACGAATGTATGACGTCATCAAATTGATAAAATTCTGTACTCGAAACTCTGTTTTTGGGCGAAGTAGCAATCGAATTTTCATATTTAGAAAAATATTCGAGCTCTGCTCAGATACAATTTTGGAAGTACTTAAATTTCTATTGTTAAATTTTTATTTGAGGATTAAGTTCATTTCATAGTTGGAACTATGTATTGACGTGAAAACAGTATGTTTCGCCCCCAAATAAATTGAATTTCTAGTATCAATTGGTTTATGAAAACGCGACTTTGTCCGAAAGTAGATCGGAAGGTATTTGTAATTCCCGACTAGTATTGCACCCAAAAATCTTCCTTCTGTTTGCTCGCCCGACTCTATATATGTTGTTTGGATTTTGAGCTTGGTATATTTAACGTGACAATATAGCCGCAGTCTCCCCGTCTTGGGCTATATTTTGGGCGAAGAAAACGACGTGTAACGCTTTCAATAAAGAGAGAAAACGCGTACGTGAAGAATATTAATGATGTGCCAGTCGCTGTTCGTGTCATATTTAAAAAGTATATATAAAAAATATATATTTCTACGAATATATATATAATATAGAATTGGGAATAAGGTTTATAGAGCCTCGCTCCGGAAGATAGATTCTTGACAACGTCACTATTCCTTGATAATAAATAACCTAAAAGTCTAACGGGTTTGTCCGAATATCGTTTTGAGCGAAATCTTAAAAGAGGAGGAGGGGGGAGAAAAGGGAGGATATTTTCAAAAATTACGACACTATTAATTAATCTTACAGTCCTTGGGTTGATTGGGTTCTCGAAATCGTAAATTATATACGTATAAAGTGAAGCCTTTTAACTTTTACCGAACACGTTTTAGCTTGTGTGTCACTTCGGTTTGAGTTACGCCGAATTTACCTTCCGCGCAAGATGGAAATTGAAGTTAGCGACACTCTTTTTAGTAACCGAATTAGTTGTGACCGAGTTTTTTTTTTTTTGACAGTGCATTTATTTCGAACCCTTATGAACTCTTGAGTTCACGTCTGTACACCCGAATTCTAAAGTAATTATTTTCTGCTATTCGTATAATCAGCTGCTTATTTTCATATATAGGAACATATTTTAATATTTAGATAAAATATATATGATTTAGTTATATTATATTGTAGTTAACATATTTCCCCAATATTGTAGAATACTATAGTTCGAGGAAAGGTTTTTTCCTTGAACACTGGTGCGCGACAGGTTAGAAATTTCTACAGGCGCGAAATCATTTTAACTTCCCTAGCCCCTGTACAAATGTTTCACCTGTCGTGCATTGTTGTTCAGTAACTATAGTGAAAGTTAATCAGTTGCGTTTTTATCCTTGGGGGAAAATAATTTGTTTTAAGCAGATAAAAATTAAAATGTGACATATGAGGCTTTATGGCCTTGGGTTTTTTGCTTCGTATAACTATCTTCTAGCTGATTTAATTTATGGTTTAAAATTGTTTTCGCGTGCCAAAAATAATTGATTGAAGTTGTAATTTTAATTTGTGATATGTATCGTTTGAACACACCTTAATACTATAAATTCAAATTGTCAAAGTTAAAATATTATAATGTCGGCACATTATAACGTTAGCGGGGATACGCCAGAACGTTTCAGCATCCTCTCGATTCGACGAATGTCTTGAAAACATTCGTAAACCCCAATTGTTTCTCCCTAAAGTTAAACCCATCAACGCTGTATAACCCATCATTCCTTCGAATCGTGACTATCGCGTGAAGTATAGTTTTAAATACTTGGTTCCTTTTGATTATATCTTGACATTGGCATCCGCGTGGATCTTGGTATATACGTTGGGGGGTTATGTAAGGGGTAGGCCTAAGTTTTTCGATATTACTTTACCATTTCTGACAGGATCGATTATTTTTCGCTCAGTCCTTGATCTCGAGCCAGTATAACTTCAGCCTTGGCGGCGCACGCGGAGAACGAAGTACTAATGTCTTTTTAATTGCTTGTATCGTCTGCTCTCAATTTATACGTGCATACTTTTTTTTTGAAATATCAGCGCAGCGCGAGGAGTTAGCTAGCAGCGCTTGCCTTGCCTGGATAGGCTAGAATGAGGGGGAAACTTTTCCGTAGGAAGTTTGTGACGCCTCGTGATTAATTCTTCTTTCCTCTCTCTCTCTTTCCATCCAGTTCTTTTCTGCTTTCTACTCTCCTCTTTCTGTTTTTCAATTACTTTTATACGGCGAGTTCGCGTCATCCGCGTTAGCCTTTTTCTCCTCTAGCTCTCGGCCTGTGTTCTTGTATCAATATCTCGGAAACAAAAGGCCCTTTAACTTCCATTAGAATTTCTTTGACTTTTTCTAAAACTAACCAAATTTAGATATAAAAACCTGCAGGAGAGAGATAGAGAGGAGGGGTAGGAAGTAACAAAAAAATGGAAAAGATAAATAACTAATCTATTTTTTATTACGCGAATTAAGAAATGTCGTCTTGTATAGTTTTAAGATATGTCCTAGCAAGCTACCCACTTTTTTAAAACAAGGTATATGCCTATATATATAGATTTTTTTTTTTTATCCTGGAGTTTTTGGAAAGTCATTTATCAATACCACAGATTGCCGTTAAAATCTCGTTTAGTTTTATCAAGATATTTTTAAATAGATTTTGTAACATATTAAAAAAATTAATATTGTTTGATAACCGTTAGAAGGATAATAATTTATTTATGAATTCTATAGTTAAGGGGATAAATGTCAAAAATTATCTTAAATGTTAAATTATCGAACCACTAGCTATTAATTACCCGTCAAATATAACGGACTTTAAAAAATGATAAATTTAACTGCTTTTTTTATACATGTAATATAATAATAAAATTTTAATTATAATTACTGAAATTCATCTTAACTTTGTATCAGTTCTAGTATACATAATTATAGCTTTTATAGCGATCAACGGTGCTTTCCTTCACTCAAAGATAATTTAATTTACTAAACTTTATTTATTTGACTTTTATCCTTGGTAAACATTGAAAAAACATACCTCTCTTAAAAGTTAAAGAGTAGCCTAAATCAAGCCTCAAGCCTCAATCAACAAATGAAATTTAAATTCGCTCTCTTCAAGTTAAATATAAAGCCACGCGTTTGCAATAAAAACTATCGCTTCTATACTCGTGTTAAAGGGGAGTGTTCATGTACTACATTTCGTATAAATTTTTATTAAGAGCTAAATAGTACCCCAAGGGTGATTCCACGACAAATGGTCACAGCTTGTCAACCCGACCCCCACCGATTTGGCTGAAATTTGGTGTAGGGGGTTTTTACCATCGTAAAAACCGAATTTCCGATTATTTTTGCAATCGGCACAGTAGTTTCGGAGATAC
Organism: Odiellus spinosus; assembly: GCA_963920705.1. Lineage (NCBI taxonomy): Eukaryota > Metazoa > Arthropoda > Arachnida > Opiliones > Phalangiidae > Odiellus > Odiellus spinosus. Next base: position 12,431,486 of record OY987228.1, on the reverse strand, counting down.
AGAATATGGCCATTTCCCGAAATGGCCTTCACCCCGAAAACTGACCATGGCGTAACTTTCGTAATTCTTGACCGATTTTCATCATTCAAATTTCATTTTAAAGCCCATCAAGAATACTATTCGAGTGTATCAACAGCATTTTAAATAGCCTTTTCTATATAGCGCATATTAGGGATCAAACACGTTGACCTTTGACCTTTGCTTTAGACCAATAATTTAAATGGAATTTAACCATTTTTTTCGAATTCCCCGCCTGTGATTTACCCGAAAATGATGAAATCCCAAAGTATTATTTCTAGTTCTCGAGATATTCATGTTTTAGTTTAACCCCCAAAAAAGTTTATTTCATTTTCTATCATGTTTTTAATGAAAAATCAATCAGTTTTTGTTTTTTTTAAATTCCAACTCAACTTTCACCTTTAAACAAATATTTTGACTTAGTGCAACATTAAGATTTTCTATTTCACAGAGGATGTTTTCCCGTATAACCCAGCATTCGTCTTTAATTTGTTTCCAATAATTAAATAATTAAATAATTGAATGGAGGATACATAAATGAAATCCAATACAAACTCTTTCTATGAAAATAGTTGAACTTACTCGTCATCATTTAAAACGGTTCTGCAGTAAGCAATGAATGGGTGCAAGGATGCGTGTGAATTTTCACAATGAAAACCTTGCACCTCGTCCTGAACTACAAAGGAGTCATTTTCAGCAAAATCACCAATAACTTAAAATTTTTATTTAATGATTTCAAATAATCTGACTGGGCTTTAGATGTAAAGAGTTTGTATTGGATTTCATTTATGTATCCTCCATTCAATTCCGCTAATTATTATTGGAAACAAATTAAAGACGAATGTTGGGTTATACGGGAAAACATCCTCTGTGAAATAAAAAATCTTGATGTCAAAATATTTGTTAAAAGGTGAAAGTGGAGTTGGAATTTAAAAAAAACTCAAAACTGATTGATTTTTTATTAAAAACATGATAGAATATGAAATAAACTTTTTTGGGGGTTAAACTAAAACGTGAATATCTCGAGAACTAGAAATAATACTTTGCGATTTCATCATTTTCGGGTAAATATTTTGACTTAGTGCAACATCAAGATTTTCTACTTCACAGAGGATGTTTTCCCGTATAACCCAACATTCGTCTTTAATTTGTTTCCAATAATAATTAGCGGAATTGAATGGAGGATACATAAATGAAATCCAATACAAACTCTTTACATCTAAAGCCCAGTCAGATTATTTGAAATCATTAAATAAAAATTTTAAGTTATTGGTGATTTTGCTGAAAATGACTCCTTTGTAGTTCAGGACGAGGTGCAAGGTTTTCATTGTGAAAATTCACACGCATCCTTGCACCCATTCATTGCTTACTGCAGAACCGTTTTAAATGATGACGAGTAAGTTCAACTATTTTCATAGAAAGAGTTTGTATTGGATTTCATTTATGTATCCTCCATTCAATTATTTAATTATTTAATTATTGGAAACAAATTAAAGACGAATGCTGGGTTATACGGGAAAACATCCTCTGTGAAATAGAAAATCTTAATGTTGCACTAAGTCAAAATATTTGTTTAAAGGTGAAAGTTGAGTTGGAATTTAAAAAAACCAAAAACTGATTGATTTTTCATTAAAAACATGATAGAAAATGAAATAAACTTTTTTGGGGGTTAAACTAAAACATGAATATCTCGAGAACTAGAAATAATACTTTGGGATTTCATCATTTTCGGGTAAATCACAGGCGGGGAATTCGAAAAAAATGGTTAAATTCCATTTAAATTATTGGTCTAAAGCAAAGGTCAAAGGTCAACGTGTTTGATCCCTAATATGCGCTATATAGAAAAGGCTATTTAAAATGCTGTTGATACACTCGAATAGTATTCTTGATGGGCTTTAAAATGAAATTTGAATGATGAAAATTGGTCAAGAATTACGAAAGTTACGCCATGGTCAGTTTTCGGGGTGAAGGCCATTTCGGGAAATGGCCATATTCTGTATCTCCGAAACTACTGTGCCGATTGCAAAAATAATCGGAAATTCGGTTTTTACGATGGTAAAAACCCCCTACACCAAATTTCAGCCAAATCGGTGGGGGTCGGGTTGACAAGCTGTGACCATTTGTCGTGGAATCACCCCCAAGCTCGTAAATCACATTAAATTCTAATTCACGGCAGACACGCACGAGATTTTATTAATTACACAATTTTACCCATGTTTGCCGTCATTGTTGTTCATTTGTTAATCTTTAATGGAAGAAAAACATTTAAAAACAACGTTAACATTACTTCAAAAGTCAATAAACCACAAAAATTGTGGGCTTATAAAACCCCATATCAATTAGCTATTCGTAACATCGCTAGAGAAAAGGGAAAGACCATTATTTGTTAAAAATCGACTCGCATCCAAAAGAAAGTTACCTTCAATTTTTTTCACTTTCTCTCTTACTATTTTTTCTCGTTCATTCATTCCTTGATTCTCTCTTCCCTGGGCAGCACCGCTATTTCCAATAAAGTATTTATCTCTGGAAAGCGGGGGGATGGGGGTGTGGCTTCCTTTTCGCTTCGTTTTGCCCCATTTCCTCCGAAGAAATGACAAAACTGAAAAAGAACGGCTCTCTTGGTATATACATATGTATATATACATACACAAACCGAATCACGGTTTAGGTTCCTATCGGAAGAGCCCTGATTCCTGAACCATTTTGCCACATAAAAACTTTTTGCGTTTTTCTTATGCACATTTCATCTGGCAAGTCTGCATTTTTCCATCGCTTCTTCTTTCAACCTTTCGTTGTTTTAAACCGCGCAAAAAACTCTTAAGATTTTCTAGAATTCTTTTTCTGACAAAGTTTGGTAGGAATCTTGGCACTTGTTTTCGCATACGTATATCTTTAAATTTTACACTATTTCATGAAAAAACATTTAAAATAATAATTATATTTTGTAAAATAACTAAAATCTCGATTATAGTTTGGAATTTATTTACACTTTAATTTTCAATATTTAAACTTTTTTACAATTGGCAAACTGATATTGATTATCTTTAGTTAGTCGAGAACCCCGAAAAATTTGCCTAAACGGTAATGAAAGCACTACCAACGCTGCACGGTAATGAAAGCACTACCAACGCTGCACTTTTCCCCCAAATCCCATCTTGGACAATCGGAGCCATAACTCTTAAAATCCTAGCTATGGCCTTACGAGCAATTGTTAATTTTATTCAGTCACTAGTAGTACAAGGGTTTGAATGTCTTGACAGTCTTGTTTTCCTCTTGCTCTTCTATTTCTCCTCTCCATCCTTTGCTTCCATCCTCCATCCTCGCTCCATCGTAGCAATTTTTATCGAATTCTCGAATACTGGATTCTTTTTACATCTTTCCCCCTGTCTTGCCTTCTCCCCCTTTTTTTTTTCTTTTTTCTCTTCGTCGAATTTTTCGGGTAACTTTGCTATCTTTTGAGCAAAGCGAGGAAGCGCTGCGGGAAAGAATGAAAAATAAAAAAGCGCGTGAGAAGCGAGAAGCAAAAATATATTTTTACGTTTCTCTCTCCGAGAGAAATCTAGATACACTGTTTGATTCTACAATAGGGCCCTAATCTGCTTGATCTTGTTTATAATGATTGATCGAGACTTTATATACGGCAGCGTGTGCATCGAGCCATCTTCGCGCGTTCCCTGAATGTGATATATGAGAAGACTATACCAGTATCCACGGTCCTTCTCCGTTCCTATAAGATATCAAGATTTTTTCCGAGTTTTTTTTATTTTCTAAAAGATAAATATATAATCGCGAATGTATACCTTACTTTTTTTATTATTATTATTTTTGCTCGAGCTTATATGTATATCCCTTCTATACTTTATGAATCTTTTTTGTGGACAGAAAACTTCTGAAAATCTCCCCCCGAATGTTTAATCGATTCTTTCGGCAGAGATGACGCGCCGTTGATCCTTGGACCCTTGTTCATAATCTTTCTACCATTTTAATACTTTATGTTCAAATTTTGTTTTGACGCTGTTAAAATCATAACATAAGCGAGCTGAATAGTAGGGTGACTCTGCATGTGGACTATTTTTCTTGAAAGATATGTTTGGTTCGAAATTTTAGATTTATTCAGTGAGCTATAGGGAAAGATGAAATTCAATATAATGTAAAGAATGTTTTCGATACAGCCAATGACTAGTCACAAATTCTTCACACTATTTGCTTTTTTTATTGCCTTACATGGAATTCACTTGGGTCGGACACTTGGTTTTCTTGTGTACGTTTCAAGAATTTTTTAAGGTTTCAAAGCTTTATATTTTTAGAATAGATTTTGGGATTTCATTGTTAATTTTCTGCTAGAGGACAATGTTTAAGTATCGAAGCCAGATGCCAGGAAATAACTTTGCCATAAAACTTCGATCTCTACAAGTGTTACGCCTTTATCAATGTTTTCCTTTCGTTTTTGACCCTACGAGAATGTAGAACTAGCTCCCCCCGCGCAATATACGCGAGAAAAACAAAGTCGTAAACAATTGGACACGGGTTTAGTGTCCCCTACGGCAGATAGTGTCGATGTCGCTGTGCCAACATTGCTTAACGTTACATGGTTTAGCAAGATTATTTGTTAGCATAATAGGGGATCGAAATACGAAGAACCAAGTCGTTAAGATCAGAGAAACAATATTGTGAAAAACATATCGCCCGTTGCTAAGTGTAATCGTATTATTATTAAGTTCTTTTCATTCATTTCGCCGAATCATTAATATAAAGCCCAATTTTAAAAATTGTCCACTTAAACATCGTTAAATTTGCTTAAACAGTTTTGATAACAACTCTGTGACATTCTACACTCCCAAAACCATAAACCGAAAATTAAGAATTTATGTCTTAATAAACCGCGTGAAACGTACACCATGAACTTCCCCGCCTCTCACTAAAGCTTTCGAAAATTAAGCGCGTTTCCCCTCGGTTTCATTTAACTTGGCAAATTCCTTCTTAAAGAGCAATCCGAAATCCATTATTCAAGCGTCTAATTCTATTACGCAAAGTTCTGTTCTTTAAAAAGAGAAACGCGTTCCCTATATAAATTTACTACCGCGAGAAATGTTATATTTTAGCTTTTTTTCCCCACGAATTTGTAATATAATAAAAACATAAATCGGGTCCCTTGAAGGGAAAATGCAACCTTCATTTTCCGACTTAAAACCACTCTAGCTATATAGTCCTTAACCTCGGTACGGAAGCGATGTCCGACGTCCGATTTTTCTGCTTCCCTTACATACCATGACACCTTGACCGAAGGTATTATATTTGAAGGAGATTGCATGCTCTATCGATAATGCAATCGTTTAATCATCGCGCCCGCGATTCATTACCCGACTTAATTAAGACTCGCGCCGGGAAAACGTTTGATCGGTCATTGTCAGCATCGCCTCGATATGCTTTTGTATTGTGCGCGCATTCCACATATATATATAATTTCTCTTGGAGATCATCCCGAAACTTTCTGAAGCTGATAAAAATAATGTGGTGATGACATAGAATTTCGCAAATTTTTTGTTTTTAAACGATCTTTTAGAAAATTCTACTCAAATCTTAAAGACCGATTCATAAATTCAATACTGAGAAAAACCTTAGATAGAGAAGATAAAACACTATAGCTGACGCTCCTCCTCGTATCTCTCTTCCTTCTGTCCTCTCCCTCCCCTACACCGACCGCTGCCTCCCTCTAGAGTCCGGAATTACACTTTTCGACTAAAAATCCCACTTATAATGGCGTCCTTGCAAAAGGTTATTTGCACCTCCTCAATAAATGAATCTGTCTATAGTAGCAATAATAATAAAACAGAAGCTCCTAACAGAAGTTTTTTGTTTTCCTAAATTACGCACATTAATCTTTGCGAAGTTAATAGGGGCTACTATATAGGATAAACTATTTATTTCTAGTCAGGACTCCTAAGAACGTGTAATGGCTCGTAGTCCATGGTTTTTTAATAAACAAGGAGGATGTATTAGTGGATGTGAAGCGAGCTGCATTGCCATCCTCAATTTTTCGAAACCCTCCTCTTTACAACTTGTAGGATATTCTTTTAAGATATAAATTAATAAATACACGTATACATATTTATGCAAGGTTTCTACACCCATGTATAATGTTTAACGTTTATATTTTAATCCTAATCGCTTTATTTAGCGTAATAATCAATTTTGATTTCATATCCACTGATAAAACTCCTTGCTCCTGCAAATACTTTTATTCAACTATCGGGAAGACCCGTCCGAAATCTTCCTCTTTCTCTTTTTTTTTTTTTTTTTTTTTTTTTTTTTTTTTTTTTTCGGCGTGTAACGTAACGTCTTTACGCCCGGACAGCGGTCGCGATTGCGAACCAGGTGTGGCGCCAAGGCGTAAGGCCTTGAGCAACTCAGTTGTGGTAAGTAACTACGCAGGGATTAGGACTGGGAATTGCCCACGCGACGGAAGGAGATGGGAATGGGGAAGAGGAAGGACCATTCCGCCGCGGACCATTCGCAACACTCCCTATGGGCAAGGGACCTGCGATTCGAGCAGGACAACACCCAGACCTTGCCACTGAGACGCCAGTTTACAGGAGTGCGCCACCACTCCCGGCTCCTCTTTCTCTTCTCTGTATGCGAATCAAATCTTAGCACGTTTTTAAAATTAGCAGACGCTTCTGAGGCTGCATAATTGCGTAATAACACTTACAGGGGGCTCTAAACCTTAGACTTAAGTTAGGCTCGCCATTCCTCTTTTTTATATTTCTCGTATTTAATTTATTTTTTTATTATTTCTCCGTTTCCGCTCCCCCTAATTAGAAGCGCAAGAAAGCTTGAAGTCGATTTTTCTATAAAGATTCTCTCCCTCTCCACCCTCCTCTTTCCTTCTGTATATAGTTATTGTCGGCTCAGGTACAGAGGTAGACGTTTCAATTTTTCTACATGAGAACTTCTGTACGGTACATCATAGCGGCTCGGCGAACCTTTAGCGCCAATGTTCTCTTCTAATATAATTCCCCCAGGGGAAACTCAAATTAAAAAATTATATATGCCACGAATATGTATATATATATATGCCGCGTAGTTTGGACATTTGATTCGCTATTTGGCAAAGCACTCACGCGTAATCTTTAAGGTTGGCCCTAACGTGACACTGAACTCTTGTGTTGTATTATATAAGTGTACGCGAATTAAAAATGGGAATTTAAATAATCTGAAAAATCCTTTACGCAAAATTTATTGACCATGGAGATTAACTTAGAATATTATTAAATTGATTTACTTCATGGTCAAGGAAACTAAATAGCTCTTCTAAAACTTTAAACTGTTTTGTCTGACCATGAAATAGTAATCTCGTAAATTAATATAATAATATTCTAAATCTGAGAAATGGCGATTTTAAGGTAAATCTTTTACGGTATATTAAAGTGAGTCTACCACCACTTTTTTTTCGAATTTCTATGAATTATATTTATAGTTTTATCATACTAAAACACCATATTCAAATTTTATGCCGTGTTCTTAAGAAACTGTAAATTAAAATGTCAAAAATATATAGGTCTTTTTTTCCGATATATGACTTAATTTATTTCTGGAACATAACTAACTTTCATACGAAAGATACAACATTCTGGATTAAGTACTTTTACGAAAAATATCGCGCGAAAGCGGGCTTATCACGTGCCAGTGTGCGCGAGAATCAAGGCTCTACAATAGTCAAGCAACCATAGTTTTAAAAATTGCGAAAATATCGATTATAAAATACGTCTAATTACTGCCGCGATAATGTTTTCCCATGGCACATGTATATGTTTTGAATCGTTTTTTTAACGATCTTTCCGAAAATGCTAGTCAAATTGCGCTTGTAGTTCGTGAAAAGTCCGTGACAGCTTCACTTTAACTTTCTTTTGATATCTTTGTAAAGTACAAAATGTGATAAAATTAAGAATTTTTAAATGATTTTCCCTAGAAACCATAAATTATTCATTATTATTGTAGTACGGGTAATCCATTTTAAGTAAATATGAATTATTTTAAATGTGAAATATTGCTTGGTATATAACAAGACTTTTTTCGAATTTTATTTATTTTAGATTCATTTATTTCATAGACCCACTCGATTAGTCGAGACATTTCCATCAACTTCAATGTTTAACCACTTAAAACTTCTGTTCAAATATTAGAGAGTTTGCTGATTGTTGAGTAAACATTTATAGCCAGGACAGTCTGTATAGGAGTACAAATTGCCTATTTATGCCAACGAGCTTGTCAATTTAACGTCTGAAAAATTAGAACGCTTATTAAAATGTGTCAAAGATTGAAGTTGTCAACAAGATATTTATCGTTAATAACGTTTCATGTTTAAATGTAGTTCGGAAAATCCGGGGTTATCGTTACGTCCTAACAAAACCATAAAAAGGCCCCGTGAAATTTGGAATATTAATCAAAACATATGACATAACAGCTTGAAGTCTGTCTTTCCGTATATTTAATTTCGATAACAACGTTTATATGCCTTCACAGCTGACTAAAATGAAAGCGAAGCAAAAAAATCTTCAATTTTGAGATTTTAATCCTAAACATTATTAGATTCATATACTGCAACGTGTGTTATTTAAGCTTTAACAAAAGTCATATCGTATTAACCTTGTCTATTGTGAATTTTTATTTCACACGCAGTATACTGGGAACTTTAGCGTGTGTTATTATTTTTACTATACCCAGGAGTGTAATATTTCATAGTTTTTTTTTCTTCTTTGAAAGCGACCTAAACTGTTTTCAACGTCTGTGTTTGATTCCAATTTGCAATATATACGAACTGGCTTCGCTTTTACCCTCTCCCTCACTCTTATTTCCTTTTCTTTCTATTCCGCGTTTTAGGTAATGAAAGGAAAGTTATAGTAATGATGCTTTACCACGCGAACCTTTTTTTCTCCTATCCCAATTCAGTGTCGCCCAACACGAATCCGTAAAAGTGTAGACAGAAAAAAATATATTGGTAGGAGAGTTTAGGCCCTTGATTGACGACGTTTCTACCCCCCTCAATCCCCCCGGAAATTTGGACGTCATCTGTAAAAAAAGAAAAAAGTACTCGTTAATATTATCGGTCGATTCGAATATATAGTCAATTTTAACTATGTATTGAAGTTTTTTCGAACAAAATTTTAGATAAAAATGACTAAATTAGATGTGTATGCCTTTTTCTCACTCAATTTGTTGATGTCCATTTTTTTAAGATATATATATTTTTATGAGTTAATATTTCCCGGGTAAAACCGATCTCGCTTCTCTCCGCGCCCACAGACAGTAGGTCATTCCTCATTGGGTAATTGTCATTAGAATATTAAGTTAATACTGCTTAAAAGTTGAAAAAGCTTAATTTTCCAATGCAACAAATCTAATTACGTTATATATTATTGAACCCAAATGTATAAAACAAAAATCTATAAACTAAAATTTGCTGTTTCATATAATCTCACGAGAACAAACAAACTTTACATAATAATAAATAACCTATCATGCAAGGTGTACTGTCTGGTACGCAAAGATCAACAGTATTTCAGGAATGAATTGTATTGTGTTAACTAAAAGTCGTACGCTTTTCACACACGCTTGTTGGCCCAAATAATTAATTACGTGTAGTGTAGAAATGTTATTTAGTAGAATTTAGCAGCCATATACTACACGCTCATAAAGGGTGGGTGAAAAGAGAAGTTAAAATACTAGATATTTAGTTTTTCAAATTTAATTAGTCTCTTTTGATTAGCCAAATCACTGGGTCTCGCGCTGAGGATAGCTGCAGAAAATAACAAAATAAGTATTTCGAATAAATTATACCAAACAACTAATCAAGGCAGCGCATTTGTTTAGTAAAATCCTGAAATAAATAATTTCGGTGATGGAAACTATAACTATTGATCCAAAAACCAAGAACAATATAGCTGATCCAGTTGATATTTTATTTGTAATACCATCTTCAGACGAGGCATAATTAATCTAAAAATTGAATTGAACTGAGAATTAGGTTATGTAAACCGCGGTTAAGAATCTGCACCGGCTAATTACGCCTCGTCTGAAGAGGGCATAAGTGTACTTACAAGGTCCATATTATAGGTCGGGTTTGAACAAGATAATCCATAATTATTCTGTTAATCAGTTAATTATTAATAATAATCAGTAAAATATTTCGATTTCGTTGGATTTATCATTGACTTCTCGTGGATAATTTCAAAATTTAAATAAATATGAAGCTATCATAAATCTCTTGTCCAAACCCCGACCTGTAGTTTATGTAATTATTAAAAACGAATTATTTTTTGAAGATACTGTTTCAATCTCCTTTTAAATCTCTGTATATCTCTTACCTTTCGCCGTAGGTAGATTTTTTCCCCTTAGATCAGACGATTCTATTTTCGTCTCCTTTTTCCTTTTTAATTATAGGATCCTTCTCTCTTTACGTTGGTGTCGTTTTGTAACTGAGCCAAGATCTCTGGGGCAAAAATTAAGGGGGGAAGTGTTTTTAACGATCTACACTGGGATTAAGGCGAAGAAGAGGATTTTCTTAGTGTATATTTTTTTCTCTTGCACTTTCGTATAAGTTGAAATACTTCCTTACCCCTAACCCTTAGTTCGGAAAATCCCTAGACTTTTTTATATCTATATATATATACCTATATAGATTAGATAGTTGGCGAGCTAGCCAGAGTGAGCCTATAGGCTCTAAACTGCCGACAATTGAATCAAAATCCATGAAAAGCTCTTTATCCGAGCGGGGGTTGATAAATCTAAATCAATGGCAGCCCTACTAGCCGATCCATAACAGTTGTCTTAGATCCGGTGCCGACGTACTAGCTATCTCTTTTCCACTTTTTCATCCGCAAAAACTCGCAGAATCCGTTAGAGATTCCAACCAGAACAAAGCTTTTCTTTCTTCCGTTTCTATCATTTGTTTTCTTGGAGATAAGATGGAATTTAGGTTTTTTCGTGTTGAAAACTAAAACTGTTTTGGATTTTAGCTCTTCTCCAAATATTTCTCCTCTTCCATGGTTTATCTCACTCAAAGTGTGCTGTTGCCTCTAGTATTCGAAGGTATTCGGAAACCTATCTGGGTCCTTTAAACGGGCGTTAGCCTTGACTCTATTGAATTCTCGATCATCACGGGATCCGGGATTTTCCTCCGATGAAGTAGAGCAAAATGTTGCGGAAAAAAATAGATTTTTCCTCGATACCTCAACCACTTAGATAGTTTCGAGATTCAGTCAAAGTTTTCAGTAGATAATGAACGTATTTTGCTAATGAATTCGCTTAAAGATTTAAAGGGCGTTAATATTTTAGTCGCAGAAATCTTGGAATGATTAGATCAGATACTTATCCTTGGACTTAAATAAAACAACAAATAAGCGCGAAGCTTGTATGGTAGATTTTCAACCCTCCCAACATCCCCTTCTTTTGTCTAATTCCCCTAACATCGCTTGATTGATTCATTTAGGTTGAACATACTGCGATACAGTTTATTTGAAAACAAGAATGCCATAGTAATAAATCAATTCATGGGACTTCACATTATGTATTGTTGCGCGTACTTTTTCGCTTTTACGCAAACTATTCTTGAATTTTGGGGTTTACGAATTGCAAACATTGGTTGAGATGGATTTTGAGGAGCGAACCGGCAAAGAGAAAAGAGAGAGAGAGAGAAAAAAGAAAAAGACATTGGGAAATAGGAGATGGAGAGACAGAAAATTCATAGGTCGTCGCTCGCGAGCAGCGAGACATTAGTTTTCCATTTAGACTGTGCGGTGAAGAGATACGTATGTTTTAGACTTTCAGCAAATGCTTTTGCTCTTCCTCAATTGTAGTTTTCAAACTAGCTAAAGCTAAAGCGGACTGGTACGCAATATTAAAATTCATATGGATAAAAGTATTTTTGACAATCTGCTTTTGGATAATAGGAAAGAAGCCAGATTCATTGGGTATAGAATATATTTTTTTAACACGTAAAAAAGAGTAAAGAGGCCCTACCATTTCGCCTTTTGTTTTCTTGATTTTTAGTTTATACCTAATTGTAGTTGACTAGATAATCTATATTTTATGTTATATAACCATAATGATACAACACGTATATTTTTATTTTATTGAATATATAAAATCCATATTTGTTTGAAAATCATAGGGAATGCAGACTCGGATTTTTATTTAACATTATATGGGATAAAATATACTCTTATTTGAATAGGGATTGACTTAAATAATTACAAATATATATTAAACTAGAAATCAATTTAAGAATGGGCTTAGCTGGATTCATGGAGATACTGAATTTTGATTGATGGGTCTGCGACCAATCGAATGTTATTGAAAGTCTCATGGAGATCTCGCCTTAACGACTGGCCTTTGCTTTGATCGATGACCCTTAAATGCGCGTATATATTATAAGTGTTTCATACTAAGCATTTACCAATGAATAAGTATGATTTTCTACGAAATTTACATTGATTTTGAATTTCATCTTTCCTTAAATTAAATGAAGTAACGTTGAAACTATACTCTGTTCCATCATTGTAAGAGGCCTAAACTCCCATTGAGCTGCGTGGTTTTATGTGGGAATTTAAGGTATATAAAGTATTTGAGAATTTTTTTTTTAATTTTTTATCTAGAGCACTCGTGCCAAAACCTTAACCCCAAGACCATGGAACCCATTCATTCCATATACTTTTCTCGCGAATCCTCGTATTATTCGAAACCACAAATGCGGCATAAAAACCAGTTTTATCTTTTCAAATCTTATAAATTTAAAACTCTAATAAAATAAAAATATTTTTAAAACATTTTTTTTTTCTTAACACAAAAAAACCTAAAAATTCAAAGCGATTCGCACGATCTATCCAAAGTAACTTTCGTATTTACACTCCCCTTCAATGAAAACAAAAATTTTAAATTTTCTACCAAAGAAATTTAACCCGACTCGACCCTAACCGCTTTTAGTTTTGCAGGTAAATTCTTCCTCAAAACTTTATTATTTTTTACAAACAACAAAATAATTTTATATCCGCCCATAAATAAGTTGGGAAAATAATGAAATGTCTATTCTCAACCTTTTTTTTTAACTCAATTTATTGTCACATTAAATATTGATCTCAGTTCGAAACGAGTTTTTTTATTCCCTAAAGGATTTAAACCGCTCGATTTAAACTTATGTATAGCTCGACAGTACCTTTCCCTAGTGATGTGTCGTAGATAAAGTAATTAAATCGAACTGAGGTTTAGCATTAAAAGTCTAATTTATTAATTATAAAATACATGTCTAGTCGTACATCATGCCGCTTGCCTTCTGTGTATGTTTAATTAACATCAAGCCTATTTATATATTGACAGAGATAAGAATTAGATATCAAGGTCCACCGTATTATCATAAAAAACTATTATGGAGTTTGTACTTCGATCTTCAATTTCACTTAGCGGATATAGCACCTAGTTATAACACCAAAATACAAGAAAGAGGCACAAGCTTCTAAATTCTGTGTCTGAATGTGAACCAGAACGATAGAGCAGGATTTTCTTTTTTTATTTTTTTTTTTTTTTTTTTCATAACGATTTCATGTATGCCTTCAGGCTATTTGTCGAACTTAAAGAATATTCGACAATTTTAATTCCATTAAACTTTGATAGGGTGATAATTAGTAAAAACAATAGCATCATAAATTTGCATATAAATATTTGGTTTTAATATAAACCAGTTAAATTTCCATTTCGTGTCGCGAGAAAAAATATCGTTTTTTTTTTTTATTTATTTTCGACATTTTAATTGTACTGAAAACTTTATATTCCCAAATTTTATCCAATGCGTCTTCGTCAAATATACGTTTCCCAAGTTTTTGACAATTTTTTTCGGTTCCTAGGATTTTTGGCGTATATGATTTTGGAACCGTTTCTCAACAACTAAAAACGTACATTCCTTTTCCTACTTTTCCCCTATCTTTTTTCTATGCTAAAAATTACTACACAGTATCAGTTAGCAGTTTATGAGAACATACACTGCCACGTAACCCACTTATAATGTTTGTTATAGAGGTAGACGGGATATTATGGAACATAGACTTTGGACACGTTGTTATTTCGAGTTTTAAGTCAAACTATAGAACTATAGTATGACGTTTTCCCCTTGCCCTTCGCTAAGGGCAGACCTAGTGCAAGCTCCAGCGCACACTTTTTTACCCCGGTAGTAGACGATGCCTTTTTTTTTTCCAAGCCTTGCGCTCTTTCCAACGTCAGAGGCAGCACTGGCGTTTTCTGGTTTAGTTCTCCCCTCCATCTATGTTCTCAACTGGATCTTAGTCGGAAAATAAAATACTAATGATCCTGCGGCGGATTTACACATATTGTTAATCTCCGTAGATTCGAAAGTAGTTTGTATCTTTTCCGATTAAACGCCTGCTCTTCCCTTTTTCTTCTATTTCGTCAAAATGATAAATGATTTTGTGCCCAAGATCACAAACACTGGCAGAGAACCGGCGTTGTTTGCTCCTGCAAAAATACGTGGCCGGTTGTCAATCGCTATACGCCCGCCCGTTACTCCGTTCGACCTATTTGAGGCAACGAAGGTACGAAGGGAATAAGCAAGGATATACCCATAGGCTTAATCAAGATCTTCAGAATCGTACACATTGACTCAAATAAGTCAAACGACCTTTACACTTCGTTCGTATTACTTGAGGCAACAACGTAAGGAAGAGGTGGAAGGAGAATAATTAGCTAGAATGCTTCTTATAGTAAATCGATCGTGTTTAGGTTCGTACACGTTGTTTCAAATGGATTGAACGAATGTTTGGATACTACTTATACAGGGTGCCAATATTTCGTTTTCTGTTTGGGATTTCCCCTCCTATTCCAGATATATTTTCCGATTTTTTTATATGGGATATATAACCTATATTCGTTGATGATTGGCTGACAGTTTTTGGTTCTGGAACGGGAGAATAGGGGGAAGGGAACGTAAAGGAAACAGGGCTGCCAGGTTATTTCAATTATCGTACATTTTGGAACATTCTAATATACATACAATAACGATTATTTTGAATTAGTATGATAATTCAAAAATAAGAAGTTTTAAATAGAACCAAACGCAGGCGTTCGTAAGCGTCCTCTAACGGCAAACAGTGCGGCAAAAGTAGGAGCTAACAATGGAGAGCAAATAGACGCACGTGGATATTGCTAATGTTTGCCTTTAGAGTACGCAAATGAAAGTCTGGTTTTGTTAATCATATATGTCCATTGTTAATATTCGTATGCTCGAATAAACCTCTGATTTCTGAGCTCACTCTGTAATTAAAATCTCTCTAAATGAATTTATTAATGATTTTAGAATGTTATTATGTATTATGCAAGATCTACTTTCATCCCCATGATGTTTTATATTGGGTATAAATGCGCTTTAGTTTACACCATTTTGTAATCTTCCACTGAAGAAGAGAAGAGAGTCATGTATTATTTACTTTAAATCGATCATTTTTAGGCCTTTATAACGATAGTTCGGGTTATTCGATCTGGCAACGTTGCTATAGGAAAAGACTTTGGTTGTAGGACAATTTCTAAAAGAAACGTGATCTAAGACTCCTGAAGTTTTCCTAGTGTGTATAGTCCTATATAGCTCTGAGTTCTAGAGTTCTAGCGAGAGAGAGAGAGAGGAAGAGCGAACTATACTGGGAAAAGGGGGAGAACTCCTCCAGGCAGGTTTCCTAATTAATGGATTTCGAATCTGTCTGGACAGCGGTCCAGTTTCCCCGCGCGTTGCGGAGTCGATTCCTTTCTTCACTTACTTCGGTGAAGCGTTTCGAAACGTATATATGTGGGCTTATGTGAGGACTTTCTTTACTAAGAATGAAAGGCGCAACCCTTCCTTTAGCTTTTCCATACTTTTATGCTGCGATTTGAGCCCTCTTTTTTTTTTTTTTTTAAAAAAAAAAAGTATTTCAATACTTCTTAATGTAAGAGTTATCCGTAAATCATATTTAATAGAAAAAAAATCTGATGCAATATGAGTTTCTAGTAGAATATAAGTGAAATATTTAATATCAATTGAATAAATTAAGTCTAAGTATCTGAAAATATTGTTGAAGTGGACATGCAACCCTGACTCAATTTGGACCTCGTCAAATTGATCCAGTGCCAAAAGCGTGAATTTAATTTTGAAAAAATCTCCGAGAATGATTTTACATGCGCGTGACGTCGTAGTTACTTTCATTTCAATAGCTACTGTTACACTTGCATCTCTAAATCGATTTGAAACGGTAAAATCAAACCGATATTCAAATCGCCAGGAATCGTTTTAAGCGTCACTCTTTCAAGCATTATCTTTATAAATCGATTTATTGTAGCGTCATCTATCGGTTGTTGAAACCCAATCGGTATGAAACTGGTTCCCGAAGCAGTTTCGAGAAATCGAATCAAATCGATTCGAGAAAAGTCGACTCTAGCGAAACGTTTTGAAACAGTTTAAATGGATTCAAAGGTCTAGTATGAACGCAGCTAATGTGCTCCCATTGAATAACCAAAGAAATCGGTTTACCCAATAAGGAAAAATCTAAAATGGTTCAAATTGAAAGGTTCCAAAAAAAAAAAATATTTTAATTAATAAGACTGATTCTATATTGTTTAAACCACAAATACTTTAATATTATTATTAACCTTTTGAGCATGCTTTGGAAATATACACCAAACGTTAATTTTCTCACCACTAATAAATCGATTTATGGGTATCGACTGCTAACCAAATTCGAAGATTATCGTTCCCAAACATAAACAAAAGACAATTACAATATCAAAAAGCATTAACTTTCCTTTCGCTCTTGCACGGAAACAAAATAAAATAAAATCGTAGAGAATTATGGTAATGACACAGTCTCTGTATATCTTCAATCAATACGTAGTTGATTCATCAAAACGCGCGTTAGAATAAGAATAAAATGAAATACACACGGTTGTGAATGCCTTAATTGTACATGGACGAATTTAAATTAAGTGGGTGAGGGATATGATAGGGTGGTAAGGTTAGAAAACTATAAGGGATACGTCGTTATAGGTGCTCCGTATTGCGTGTTTGCCCGTAAAGGTGCTTTCACAAGATACTACTCTTACAGTTTGTGAAGCTTATTCATTCAAATATCCATCCATACATAAAAAGAAAATACAATTTTGTTTTTAGTACGTAGAAAAAGTAGTTTACGAGAAATGAAACAGTTTTTTGACTATAGATTGAAAATATTTTGCAATAAAATGATATCACTAGAAAGTTTCTACTATTATTTTGAAGGTACCCTTAAAAAGTTAGGAAATGATTTTTCCATTTCTTTTTTGGTTCCCTATCATGTCTCTATTGGTGGCACGCAGAAACTTTGGGAGTAATTGATCAGTTTTCTGTCGGGGAGGAGTTCTGGCCAGCTTCGGGAAGACTCTCTCCTCGCGGCCCTCTATAGGGTGTGGTCTGTTGCCAAGGCTACCAGGAACACGAAGCCTACCGCGTGTATGTCTGATGTGGCTCGGATATTCACCCAAAGTTTGAAACCCTCTCCTCCCTCTATTCACCCACGCTCTAACTTTGACGGATAAAAAAACAATTAATTCAAAATTAATTCGAAACCACTCCAAACTTAAGTAACGTTCCCTTAACCTCTGGGAACCCCATAGGGAAATGAAAATGACGCCCCCTTCTCCCCCTTCCCTCCCCCGAAAACGCTTCGAGAATTTTAGGCGCCTTCCGAAAAATGAAAAACAACAAAGTTTTATTCATTAAACTATTTTAGTTATTTCCACGCGGTTTAACCAATTAGTGAATTCCTTTGTTTCAAACCGCCTCGAAATGTGAAACCATTTCATTATTTTGATTTTTAATTTATAAAACCACGTACTCCTAATCTCATATTACCTCTATACCAATGATTTCTTTATCGGGCTTAATGTTTCTAAAGATAAAAAACCTAAGGTGGTTCCATATAATTTGTCAGAATTAGAATTTTTTCTAAGTTTTTCTCACGAAGCGAAAAATCTCAGAAGGCCGCTAATACAGATTTTCGAAGTACCATGGTATAAAATACCTTAAGTACATGTAAATAAATGGTAATAATGCGGTGAATATAACTTATATACAATTTTTATTATTTATTAATACGAATTTAAATTTGTATTAAATAATTGATATTAAATATTCAATCAAATTAACTATGTACCAAAGTCTTCTGTTCTACAGACTTTTTAAATCGTATTTTAAATATTTTATATATCTTTAACGCATTAAAAGCCTAGTAATGGGGATTATATGGTAAATAAATATTTTTAAAAGGGAAAATGCAACCTAAAAACAAGTGATTTTTATCGATTTCTTATCGTTTAATTTAAGTCTAATCCAACAATTAATTAAAGAAATTAAAAACAAATATCTAGAAACAAATTTAAATCTTACCAGGAAAATAGGATTAACTGGATTCATGGAGATGCCCTGAATTCCTCATAGAAGGCTAGTGACCAATGACATTGATCGATGGCTCTTATATGATGAATGCAGGATCGCCATGATCGATGTCATTGGTATATCCACGAATCCAACTAAGCCTATTTTAATGGTAAAATTAAAGTTTATTTCTAGTTTAATGTGTGTTTGTAATTTTTTACTGGTGGATTAGGCCTAATTTAAACGAAAAGAAATCGATAAAAATAATTCTTGTTGTTATATTTCACTCTCCCTTTAAGGTTTAAGGATGGTTGAAGACGAAAAATAATTTTCTATATCTTATAAATTTATGGTCTTACCAATGTTAAATACGTGTAATATTATAAAATAGTGATATCAGAAGCCGATGAAACCCTCCTTTGAAGTCTATTACTCCCGGGTCTTGTCTACCCCTCTCTGTATGGGTTAGTTTCAAAAAGCGCGATTCGTACGCCACCTAACGGTAGATATTTTCGGAGCGGGAGTTCGTCGAGCAAATTTCTCTAGCAGCCTTGGAGTGCGTCAAAAAACGTCGTCGTTTGTGGAGAGAGATAATTTAGAATTTTCCGTAGACCGGGGGTATGAAGTAGGACCCCTCCGATCTCGTAAAATTGGAATTTTACCCATACAGAGAGGAGCGCTATATGGAACATTAGAGTAGTAGACTTCAAAGGAGGGTTTCATCGGCTTCTGGTGATATATATATATATTTTTAACTCTGTCCCAATATTAAATTTATAAATATGGCCATAGTTTTTTTTTTTTTTTTTCTTCGAACCCCATCTTAAATTACAAATGAGATCTATTATATAAACCCTGCCACCGTTTATGATAATAAAGATGATGAAGATTAAAGCTGGGAAGGGGAGATGAATGGATAAAGTAATATTGGACAAAAAGCACATCTCGCCTTTTAATATATTGATTAGTCTTACCAGGATAAGGATGAGGATAGGAAAATCGGAGATAAAAAATAGAACCTCATTTTCGAACCTATATATCCACACCACGTAATTGCCGTGTGTGATCTTGAAAATGTTCTCTCATGGTATTCGGTTCAATTTTACATTTATTCGTTTCGCACTCGATTGTCGGCCAACAGCTGAAAAAAGAAATCGGCGCAGAGCTAGAGTATTTTCTTCGCATCCTTGTCTCACCGTTCTCTTTCTCTTTCGTTTCTACAAGGTTCTAGTAGAGAACGCCTACCTGGAAACTCCTCGGGCTCAGACGAAAGGAAGTCTGATGTCATGGCCTTCGGCTAGCCGAGTGATTTAGGGCCAATAATTGCCCTAATTATATCCGTAGCGATTCGAATATACATCTAGAGAACGAAAGAAAAAAAGTTTCGCAGAGCGTATAAGCGAGAAAGAGAGGGGAAGAGATAAGAAGTAGAGTGCTTAGTTCCAAAATCATTTAAGTCAAAATACAACATTTTGATTTTAATTTTAAAATAAATTACTATAATTTTTATTAAGCTTTAGTTTGAAACTATTAACATTTGGACATAAGCGTTCTCTAGCGGCCAACAGTGGCAAAAGTAGGAACTAACAAAACCTCTTGCGTGGCTGCTATGGATAAAGAATAGGCGGACGCGCACATGGTTTTGATAGTTACTACTTTCACCACTTTGCCGTTAGAGGACGCTTATAAACAACAGGTTTAGTTCTTAATTATTATCTATTAAGATAGGTGTTCGTTGTTAGTCCTAGGTTTGATGGTAGGGGTGAAAGAATATTTTACAATGTGGTTAACAATACCTTAATGTTTGCTTCTCGCTATTGTGACAGTGGGAATCTATTACTGTTTCAATCTCATACCGCTAACATAAAGGGAAACTAAATGTGTTAACTATATAGAGTTCCTTTAAATATTTTACGTACACTCATCCATAAATACTCCTTATAAATAAAGACAATCAGCTTTATGAATACATTTATCTAAAAATATCTCTCAAATTAACATTTTTAAAGTTACTAGCTTTTGTAACGAAGCTAGGGAAATATTTGGTGTTATTTCTCCATGGTATAACATGACTGGGCGGTAATTTCTTTTCTATAATCAGATCGTATGATATTCAACGCGTCCAAAGTTAGGATACCTTCTATCTCTATAATTTTGTTTCTTTGAGATGCAAAGAGACCAGAGGCTCTTAGTTTTATACGCGTTGTAAATTCAAAATGATATCAAGTGTAGGGGATCTCCTGACTGCGAACTAAACACCGCTATATAACTTTGAACTTGAAGAACTGTAGAACTTGGCAAGATTTATATCATGCACATTTCTCCACCCCTTTTCGCCTTCTATAAATCTTTAAAAAAACACCACTTTTACACTAACCCCTTTGGCGTTAAATCAGGCCACTTTGTAAAACAAGCTATATTAAGATAGGGCTATGAAGAAAATAAATTACGTCAAAGATATATTTTTATTTTTGGTTATTTGATACGTATGTATGTAATTTCCGAAAAATTCAAGTTCAGGAACTGTTTGTAAAGACCAATTTTATTTCAACAAGTATAAATCCGCTTCAACTTTGACCGTATTGCAAAGTGCTGTTGAACACGAGTATAGCTCGTTACGTTATTTAGAAAGTCTGCGAGGAGACATTAAAAATGAAAATTTAATATATATATTTTTTGTTCGCCCCCTCACCAAGAAACCCCATTATTGTCGGGCTAAATCGAGCCGAAAACGTGGGCCGATTATAATCGTTAATTAAGCAATAAATATTCCAGAGATGTTACACGGTGAACGGAATTGCAAATTTTCTTATTTTTTCCCCGTAGCGCCTCTTTGCTTTTTTTTTTTTTTTTTTTTTTTTTTTTTTTTTTTTTTCAAAAATTATACGAAGACATTTTCTCCGAATTACACACTACCCTTGTGTATTTTATAATTGTTGCAGAGGGTGAATTAGGGGTCGGTTCTTTGATGCATGATAGGGAATAAGTAAGCCTCGGTAATATTGTAATTCCAAGAATGAACATTCGAGAAATTTTCAGGCGCCGGATTGGCTGTTTTACGTTGGGAAAATATATATTTTTTTGGTAATCATAGAGCAATAACAAAGGGAGATCAACATTTTTAATGATGTATATTCGGTGAAACTAATTGTTTTGTACCCAAAAATAATGTCATGTTAAGATTGAATTTTGGGGTCACAACAACTAATATAATTTCGAAATAGAAGTTATCAGCAGAGTTGAAATTAAACGTTTTTACAAAGACGACGACATTGGCATTGAATGAATAAATTTATTTTAGAGTCGTTTTGAGCCGAAGACCCATCTTTAATCGATCGGCTAGTGTTACTTAATTTAAAATTAGATGTCGCGCCAAATTCAAATTTCAAATTCACGTCAACTTGTTAAATAATTTACAATTTTTATTCAAATCTAACAATTTCACGTGCTTTATTTCTTATATTTTTGATTGTGGGTTCGTCTAAAGTATAGTACTGGTTCAACTCTATTAACAGGTACTAATAACCTTGGGTTATGTTTTATTCATTAATTAGACAAACATTTAATTCAATTCAGTTTTAATCATGCTTGCTGTACATTCATCGAATATTTATAGTACACATTGTTTTACTTTTAAAATATATTAATCATGGTGATATAGATATTAAGAAGTTGCATTTGAAGAGATTAGCTCGAGAAAATTCAAGTTTTGAGGTTTTAAACCGTTTAAAATTTTGAATTGTTATTTTATGTAATTTATACTAAACCACAAATATATACATATTCTTAATACACACAAATCACGGTTACATCGAGAACTTACTGGAATTTACAAAGAAAGAGAGAAAATCTTAGCATCTGCCGCTTCTAAATATATGGGGGCTCCATTAGAAAAATTCAAGCATTATTATTGTAATTAAAGTCTAGCTAATTATTACACGTCCTACGGGTAGCGGGTTATACATAAACCCCTTTTATTATTTTAATTTCAATGCCTGATTTTATATGCACGTTAATATGTGATAATATCAGGTTTGAAAGCGAAATTTCCATTTCGAAAATTCTCACAGAAATCGTAATCTAACGCCAACATCAAATTTCATTGCAAAGTTATTTTTTTTTTTTTTTTTTTTTTCATTCCTTCCATAGCATTTGATTTTGAAAATTAATAAGGAAAAGTTCATGTTTTTGGAGTTAAATTCTGAATCGCCATCTCTTTCAATTATGTAGTTTTCGTTTTAACAAAATTTTATTTTGAAATCAGTGTAATACATTTTAAAATATGCAAAATAACGTTTATATATTAGAAATTCTTGAAACTTGCCAGGTTTAAGAAAATCTTTTAAGAGGAAACTTTTGGAACATTACTCGGGCTACAGTATAAAGAAACGCCCTCGGTCCAAAAAATAAAAAATAAAATAAATAAATTTTTAAAATTTATATTAATTTCAGTTCTAAACTAGTTTTGTAGTTTTATATTACACAAAAAAAAAAATATTATGATAATGGATCTGAGCTTCTTCCTTTATCAGTGTGAAAGTTCCAAAATAGTTTTCTCTATAAAAGCAAAGCCAGGAACTATACTATAGTAAGAGACCAATCAAAGAAATTCATTAGCAAAAATAATTTGTAAAATTTAAAACGATAACTTTATATACGAATCAAATAAATTAACTTCAATTATTTATTACTATAACCGGATTCATCGGAGGAGTATCCACGTTCCTCCTTTAATTTGACATTACCGCCCAAAGGATTTAAGTTAACATGTTTATAGGAGACCGTTAGTAACGACACAACATACGATAGTAATCGCTATATTATAGACACTCCTTAACGACTTTAAGTCTGACCTTCCCCTAAACTATCTACTTAACGTTCCCTAAATGATCGCTAGTACCGCGATATCGCTCTTAAACGTAATAAAGAATCACTAAGTCATTTTTACTATAAATTAAAAGCTAGTCAAGGTATTTGCTTCAAGCAACGTTTCCATATGCAAAATTTCGAAATTTTATTCGTTCTCAACGAGGAATACTACATTCATGATTACGTACCCAATTGCACCCTTTGGTAATTTTAATTACTCAGTATTCAATTTAGTACAGTCACTGATTACGTGGTTTTCAAATTATATTATTGATTATTCCCGTAACAGAAGCATATTACCTTAACTACACAATAATACACAATATAATTTTGTAAACTCCCCAAGGAAATGAGTGTAAATAAGATATTTTAAGATTTTAAATGAAGAAAACGCCAAGCTCTATTTCCCGTTAGATTTAAAACAAACCTCTGGGTGGGCCGAGACATTATGAAACCTCTGCTAATTTATATTTTTACTTGCAAGCGAATTATTCAACGTCAATTGGCCTTTAATGATTATATAAGTTTCAAAAATGATAAAAATCTGATAAATTTTGCGAGGTCTTATTATATGGAAACGCGACTTTAAAATATAATATTAAAACGGTTTGTTGTTAAATTGTGAGTTAGAATTCGTTAACTACCATTAGGCCTCTCTCTTTCTCATTGAAATAGATTAAGTGATAAATGAAAATCTATCCCGATGCCTTACAGTCTCGTGGCGCGCGTTGAAAATCGTTTTAACCCAAAAGGGCCAAAAAACCCATAAAGAAGGAGGACCCACACGCATTAATATATCCCCGTGTATTCTATTTCACGACTGACTTAAGCCTAATTGATTTTGTTTCACGGGTAATTTTTTAGGTCCTGTAACGGAGAAGAGTTTAAAAAAAATTTTGGAAATTTTCAGGATATCAAAATAGTATCCGATGGGATAAGGAAATTTCCTAAAAAATATTTTTTAGTAAAGTTTATACCACTAGTAAAATTCACTTTAGACAAAGATAGGTAGTTGAATATCATTTTATGTGTAGATACGCGTAGATTCCTTCAGTTGCGAAAGCACCGTGTCAAAGTTCAGCACGTTGAAGTATAAGTCTCTCCCTATTTATTATCGAATTATCTAAGAGATAGATTGAAGAATAACTTTACATACGCAGAACATCCAAACTGAAACTTATTTTAGTTCGTTTCTTTATAAGTTCATGCCGAAAATTTAACCGGGCATCCTGTTATCTTCAAACTACTTTGTAAATATTAATATTTTCAGTTTTGCAATCTCCGCTTGAATCATTTCATAGTTCGTTTCAAGCTGAATATTTAGCGTGTACCTACTTAACTTCTCGTACAATATTGTAATAGAATATATTAAAGATAGATCAGAGAAAACTTAACACGTATAGAAGCTTCATTCTGCCATACGTGCATTATGTACGCGCCAAATTTCAGACACACACACGCGGTATAAGCACGGTTATAGAGTTTTGGGTCGGTCTTTGGCTCGGTATTCCCTAGATGTGTATGTAGGCTTCCTCCTCCGTTGCTATAGAAACCTAGTTCGGCTAATTACACTCCCGTTCCGTGCTCCCTTTCCCTCTCCCTACCTCCAACTCCTCCTACATATCGTGACCCTCTTTTTCCCGTATAGCGAGGAAAAGGAAAAAAAAAAACTTCCTACGAGTCCCCTCCCTAGCTAGCTCTATTCCGAACCACCAGAGTGAAGCCCCCCTCCCCCACGATATTTGATAAAAAAAATAACCCAAAGCATAAAAAGATGCGCGCTAGCAAATCAAAATTTAATTACGGAAAACCCAGCATGTGCAGACTTTTTTGGGTCTCCTTTCTTTTTTTCTTCCTCAATACATACGTATAGATCTATATATTCACGGGCTGATCTAAACCCTATAAAGAATAAAGGAATAGTATATAGGTAGCGTGATCTTTTTTTTCTTTTTTTTTTTTCTTCTACCCCCAAAATGATGAGTCATCTTTGGCTTCGTGTAGGGTTTAGTTTTCAGGATATACACTAGAACCTAGCTAGGAACCTTACCTCCTCTGATAGGCTTAGCGCCTAAGCGCGTGCAACTACTCGGAAAAGAGGGGAATGGCCTTTTATTCGTGCTTTGTCCTACAGTTCAGGGACCACGAAAAGGTATCGCGTTCTTTACCCATTTTTAGGCCTAAGTTAGGCTAAATGTTTAAGTCTGACTTTCATAACTTTTTTGGGGGAAAACTTTTGTTGCTCTTAACAAAATTATTATATTGAGCAGCACGCGTCGTGCGAGGGATTGAAATTCAAAGTAAACCAGCTGTAAAAATGGGCACAGGTGTAATTATTGTGTAAAAACGTCCAACGCGTCGCGATCGACGTTTTGAATTTTGATGAACCAGCTGTTTTTTTTACGGTGAGGAATTGTGACACTAGGGTTATTGTATTCAGGACTTGGTAAAATTTCCAAACAAGATTTATTAGGGTCCAAACTCGGGTTTGAACTCTCACGCACCATCTAGTGATAGACAGTTTAACAATTCTAGCCGTAAATTTGACTTTTGACAACTGTCTGCCGTGAAACATTTTAGGTGTAACTAACAAAAATGATGGACTTTAATAAATGATAACTGATGACGTTTTTTCGTATTAATAATTTAGGTGGCATAATAATATACATAATAGAATAATAATAATTACTACTGAAATTCCTCTTATACTGTAATAACAAAATAATAATAATTATAATTATATAAATACGGATATTCCTCTAACTTTGTTACAGTTCTTTACAAAATAACCTTTAATTATCTACCACAGCTACCATATTTATATCAGATATTATCCGTTTGTTTGAAAATAGATTGTTTATCAATCCAGTTAACTTATCCAAAGATAAAATCAAAAATAATACTCGGTTTTTATCCGGAAATGGTCTTAGCCTAGAATATTATCCGAGTTATAAAGGTTAGGATAAGAAAATTTATAAATATATTTTCGTCAAAAATAATAAATAAAATTTAAACCTAAAAGTTTTGTTTTGTTTTATTTATTTTCTTACAATTGAAATATATATTTATTTAATTTTCCACAAATTCTATAAGAATGTGAATTTTCTTATCCAATGATATACGTTTTAATTCGAGTAATTTATTAATAGATAAAGCTTTGGATAAACCCTAGCCTATAGGATCAAATTATACTATGAGAATTAAATTGAGTCATTACGTCGTCTGCGAGAGAGACGAAAAAAGCGAATGAATGCTATGAAGGTATATTATCAATAACACAAGTAAATCCTGCATTATTTACCTGTGTTAATAATAACTATGGATAGACTAAAAGTGTGCAAGAATTCTAAGGTGAAGTAAAATTTACAACAAATTTCTAGAAACCAATCAAAATCTCCACCTGCTTGAATAATACTATTATAATTATTACTTTTATGGGTTTTTTAAATAAAACTTTGTGTGCGCGGCGTGAAAACAAGTAGGCGTCATTAGATCATGTTCCCGCCTCACGTTTCAACGTGATGGTCCTATAACGCACTCACCCTATTAAAGGGAGTGTGTAAAAGTATAATTTCAAATTATTTGTATTCCAGATTTAATTTTATAAATTATAAAAGACTTTCGGCCAATAAGAGGGCGTTTACAATTAAAATTCCGCTAAGTCTACTTGTCAATCGTTTATATTTCTAGTAACGAGATGATTTACTTTGAGTATTTATGGTATAATTTAAACGTATAGTACATATGGAATGGATTAAAAATGTCTTCATTTTTTTTCCATTTCGTTCTCACTTTAATTCTTTTGCACCACGGAACATTAGAGTAATGCGGGAGCGACGCCGAATAAAAAAAAAAGCTTTCAATCTTTTCATTATGGAAGATCGTTTTCTTCGTTGAAAAGAGAAAAGGCTGAGAGAGGAGGAAAAAAACCCGTTTCTTTTTGGGAGAAAAATGAAGAAAAAAAAATTATCACTTTCTCTTATGGTATTATTTAAAATGAATTAATGCTAAAAAAAATTGGTTTTTGAGATTGTTTTGCGGTTGGATATTAAGCCATAATATTTACTGATATAACTGGATCTCACCTTTATTGAGGTTTGACACCGTTTCTTATTCTCTTCAAAGAGATAATGAAGTCGAGAAACTTATTATTTTTAATAGATTACATGCGTTTAAGCTTCACAATTACTTATAAGAATAGCAAAATATATATGCGCTATCTGTTGCGAAGAGAGAAAGTTTTACTTTTAGGGAGGTAGTGGGTGCTATCTTTCGGTTGACTTACGTATCAAAAACGGCTACGTCACTGTGACGTAAGACCTAGTGTGTCCTTTGATTTAGTCTAGTTTGATGTTTTTAATTAGACATGAGTAAAAGTGTTTGCCGCTAATCAAAGAGCGTCGTAAAATGTTTCAAGCGCGAGTTTAGGAATTTCTTTGACTAAATTCGTAACTCTGTTAATTAACTTAAAATAACGAGAAAGCATTTTCGACCTTTGGGTCAAGGAGGATCAGAGAAGGAGAGGAAATGTGGGGCTGCGTTGAGTTAGAGAGAGAAGAGCCAACCTCCCACTCGGGTGGAAAGGGGGGATAGGAAATTCTCGAGGTAAACTGTTGTCACGTGGTCGCTAGCTAGCGCGTCTTATAAAGGATTCGTTTTACCCACGCGACAACATTTTACCACGAAACGTCTCTACCCCCGTTCTCCCAGAGTGGGAGTTTAGGCCGACGCAGTAGGAACCGCGCCGTCCCCACATTTCCTCTCCTTCTCTGATCCTCCTTGTTTGGGTGTAATTGTTTGTGTATTAAATTAACACTTAACTCGTCCTCATTATCTCTTTATTAAATAAAATGAAAATATACGCAACCCGCAAGTGTCACGCGGCATTAGTTACATGGTTTGATAAGGAAACGTAACCAGCGCCACCCCTGCTTAAACCACAACTTCAAATTAAAAAGATATAGAGCAGATTGATTGATAGAGATGATTTAAAATGAAATTAGAATTAATTTCATGTGGTTAGGACTAGTAAATAATTGGTTAATGTTAATTAACCAATTATTAATTATTCTGTCCAGTTTACTAAAATTAATGAATTAAAAAATTCATTCTAATTTTGCGCTCCAGTTTTCAGCTACATGCAGTTTCTCTTTGTTAAAAGCAGATTTTAACTGGTTTATCACGTTATTTTTGTCCATATAACTCTAGTTTAAGAAAGTTAATCAGATTTTTAAGACTGTTGGTATAAAAATATCAAACTTAAATTTGGCACTGTATTTATGCTACGTCTTGCTGTAATTATTTCAACCAAATACGTTATTCGCTTCACGATTGGTTAAAAATAATTTTTTGATATACCTTGGGAGGATGATGGCCTATCCTTGTTGGGGTAATTTTTAACTGCTTATAAGAAAAAGAACGAGATGTTATAGAAAGAAAAGAGAGAAAGAAACTAGTAGTAGTAGGGCCAAACCCCAAATTCGCTTGTCAAAGAAGAAATAAGCTAGCGAACCCTGCCCTTGAGAACCGATGCATCATACGAGAGGACGCGGGAATGCCAACTAACATCTAACACCGGGTTCTTGTCTTGGAATTTTTTCTTCTTTTTTTTCACTGGCTTACCTTCTAGCCTAAGTACAAGTTCGCCCAAGCTTTCTGTACCTTTATTAAAGTTTTATTTTGGCATGTCGTGGGGGTTACCCGTCTTCGAGCAATGGCGTACCTAGTTTCAGTATAATGCTCACGAAAGAGCTGGGGGCCCACCTAGAAATCGACCAATGATTTATGGTACTTTGTAAATATTTTGGTTTCGATATCGCAAAATCGTACTGTGTATAAGATGTCTGTGAAAATTGATTTCAATCTTATGTAAGATCGTTCAAATAATTCAAAACACGTCATGATAATTTAATATTGAATCGTTGTATGTGTAATTAACTCAACCGAAAGGTAAACCACTACCGTATATAATCGGGTGTAAAAAATCCGAAAATTATCGGAAGTCAAGGATATAGTAAAGAGACAATCGATGTTAGTTCAATTTGAATACGAGTACTTTCCCTTGAGCAACCGAAGGTTCGACAGTAAAACCCAGGCACTGGACGACTTTTGTCCTGTTTTTCGAGAAACATTCTAGCTAGCCAGGCGTCACATTGTGTGACTTCTCTTCGCCTGCACTCTGTCTATATTTTCCCAGGTCAAAAACCCACTAAACCTATCACTTTATTAATCTTGCCCGTAAACCGGTGTACATTGGTTTTATTAGTGGTTACTTAATCACTCTTAAGTTTGATCTATAATTCACTCGAGCTTTGTTCTATCACACGCGAAACAATAAAAAATTGTCTCGTATCTAAAGATATAAAACTATTTGCACTTCAAACTGTGAAATTAAGCCTAAAATATAATTATAATCAAAGATAACGTTTAAAATGTTTAATTAATAAAAATAAATTGGTCATTAGACGGTGTCACTTATACCTGTACTCGATGGAGATCACTGATTGGACGGTTGACATGGAACTATTTATCAAGAGTATATTGTGCTAGCCGTGATTGGGTCGGAACTCAATTTACAGACCTCGATATCACTCTCATTTTAAGTTGTCGATGTCTTTATCAGTTGGATAAGTGAACTGAGAAGCAAGAATCAATGCATATTGTAAGTTATTGTGAATTAAATTAATTTATTTATTACTGTGTTTAATTTAAATCTGATCTTTTTAGATATACAAATATGAAACATTTGAAGAACTGGAACCTCCACAACGTTTACGTGTTACTGCATGCATAAATCATAAAATGGTAAGCTTAATATTGATAGTACTAAAATAGTTTGTGAAAATTGTATAATTTTAAAATCGGTTAATTTTATAATCGCAGGATTTTACAAAAAACGTTTTCAACAAGCAAGTATACACAAGAAACGGGAAAAACACAGGATATTATATTTAAGGTAGGTCATTTCTCATAAACCTTTATATTGTTAATCCTTGGCTTCTTTCTGGCTATAAAAACACGGGCTATCACCTGGCAATTTCAAATTATCCCTTTTATCACCCACACTGTTGTTTCCCCCGCCATGCAATACGAGTCCAGGGCACTTAAACTTAAGTTTTATTTAATACAACTCTTTGCAATCGAGTATGTATGATTCTCCCCCGTAATTTTAAGCCAGCGGGTGGGTGTCTTCGACCCCCAGAAAAAATCATGCAGCGAAATTCATTTCGTTTATTATCTAACCCGAGTTTTGTTTTAAAAAATGCCCCGTTTTAAAGTAACTGGAGTTAATTTATGAAACTAACGCGATACACTGACTCGTGGGTATAAATTTTTCTCTCTTTTCGTTCTTTCGTCGAAGTCGTTCTTCTTCGTGTTGCCGTAATAATTCTTAAACGATCAATCATGAGAACGTTTCCATAATTGAAGCGAGAAAGGCTTTGACGTCGCGCCGTAGTATTGACCAAAGGAGGAGATAGGGGAAGGGGACGTATAAAATAAATCGAAATAGTACCGAAGCTCTTTTTAATTTTTTTTTGTTCACTTTTGAAAACCTTTTTTTACCACTACCGAATAATTTTCGTTTCGATCCGTCAGAAGCCAGTAGAGATAATATAAAACGCGTACTATCAATTTTTTTTCCGTTCACTGCCCAATTTAAAGGGATAATGGAATAATTTTAGTGGAATAAGTTACAACTATTTGATTTCCAGTATTATGGTTATATTTTTGATATACGGTTGGGGTATAAATAATAATAATATTGATTTAGCCAAGCGATTGCAGGCGCCGACAGATTGGTAGGCACAAGACAGTATATTAACTAATAACAATTGAACACACTTGCACTTAATAATAAGGAATTCAAATTTTTTTTTTTTTTTTTTTTTTTTTTTTTTGGAAAATATGAAATTATTACATGCCAAAACAATGGCTATAAAAATAATATTTCTGGATGTTCAACTCAGTCCCTTAGCCACTGGGAAAGGGGGGGGGGGGATAATCGTAAGGCAATGCCCCTTAAAAAATAACCGTTTTGCCGCTAAATGCCCCCTTACAAATAATGAATGTCCCTCAATCAAAATTTTCTGGCAACGGGCCTGGAACTTTAACTAGATGTCACGTTATTAATGGGGAAGGGAAGAGAAATTGCTATGTTTAAGAATTCAACTAGTTGAACAAAGATAATGGTCACATTCTTAGCGACACCCTCGATTGAGTATTTAATCTGGAAGCATAAACTATTGTTAATGAAACTTCCCAGAAATTCTACGGAACTGATAATTAATATTTACTAAATATATTTTTTAACTAAACTACTATAAATTCGTATTTCCGAATTATATGCGAAACAGTTTTACATTCTCTTTACTTTCATCCCATCAAACATGTAAGAGAATGTCATTTTGAAATTCGCATACCTGTAATAATATGTCGATGATAGCTCCTGGTATGAGGTTAGGGGGCTTTATATTTTCTCCTAACAGTTACTGCCTCTTCGCGTGATCAAACGCGGTTAAGCTAAAGATGCTAAGCTATATTACTCGTAATAGTCCGTGATGTCCGCGCATCCGATCATATTCCGGGTGTTTAACTTCTTACTTGGCCGTATCATCTGGAAATTAAGCTTCGTATATAGAAAAAGTCAAATAAATATATGTATACGTCTCTTAGCAATTCGTAAAATTACGTCGTTTACAATTGGAGGGTAGGTCCGTAATTCCGTGATTGTAATTTCGCGTTTTTACGACGGTGTTGCGCGGTGCTCATCTTTTTATGAAACAGTCTAGCCAAAACTGGCGACCTTCGGAAAATGTTCCTTCTATAAAACGCGTCGTTTCGATTTCCTTTGTCTGTTTTATAGGCAGGCTTCGTGTTCCCGTACTGTGTAAAGTTTGGATTATAACAATTGCTTTTAAACTTAATTTACATACAATACAGAGAGGCAGAAGTAAAAAGCTTTGCTTTTCTTTTTCTGTCGTTGTTGTTCGCATCGTATTATATTATTCAGGAATGTAATTATTTTGTTTTTACTACTTTATTTAACGTCTGCTCAGCTGACTTGATATATATAGCGTACATACTCTTAAATTTACATTTAATAGTTTTAAAAATTATATATTTTTACCACTCAGAGAAGTGCGGGTCACTCCCAGCAGAGTTAAGCGTAAACACAGTTTGCTGGATTAAATCATGATTAGATTGGATCAAAATTACTACCATTCCTTTCAAGGAGCATTGATTCTTTTTCGATCAGGTTGAATTATATCAAAAATAAATAGAAATACAAAATGTCTAGGGCTAGAACGGCTGTCCTGGCTCTGCCACGTGGTACAGCCAGCCAATAAAAATCTATTTTGATGAGGTAATCTTTCCCCCAGAAATATCTTGTCTGAAAGCTTACGGTCTAGCATATACAGAGCGATGATAAACTATCTCTCTTCTCTTCGCGCCGTTAAATGTGCGCCCTTCCCATTAACGTCTAATTTCCATCTCGCTTTCAGATATATATATATCATATTCAAAACTGATAGGTAAATGCTTTAACTTTGCTAAATTCAAACACTCTATTGGATGGTTTGAGACCCATAAATTTTTAAAACAGCGGCTCGTCACTTCGCCGAATTTCCATATAAACAGTAATCGAGGGTCACACCCAGCATGCATGCATATATTTCTATTATTCTTACGACAACACTCATACTTAATTATACTATCGATTATAATTATATGGCGGGTTTTCACGAGATTTATAAAATAATTAAGGGGTTAGAAAAACTACAAAAAAAATAAATTATAATAATAATAGTAATAGCAATTTTGAGAAAACTCGAAGAAAGAAAGATAAAAGAAACCAAAATCACGAGCTCTTTCTATTTCAAAATAAAACTAGTATTGAGGTAACATTAAAATTAGATTTTTTTTTTTCTAACTCTGCGATTTCGTGTAGCACTGGTGTAGAATGACGAGATAGCATTTGAAATAAGACATTAACTCTAGAGTTGTTGTTTTTTTTTTCTCTACTAAGAGTCAATTCGAATTATCAGCGTGTTCAAAGATAGGAATCATTCTTATCTCTAAGGCGCGATCCCTTTAACATCCATGAGATAGCGCTAGGAAAGCTAGTTGGGGTTTTAAATCTCGCAGAACAATCTTAGCACCCGCCTATAGCGTATTCCACCTTCCTCCAATATCTCTTCGCTATTTCTCGAAGTTGGAATACGAGAGACTTTAGTCTTGTTCCTGCTGATAATTCCAATTGATAATCTCGATATATTCGAATTAAGTTCCACAAGCAACTACTACCGAAGTACACTTGATCCTTCTATTTCCCTCGTTCTATTGTAAGGTAACACTGAATTCGCGTATACAACTTCGATCTATATATGACGCGAAGCTATCATAGGAGAGAGAAAACAGATAAATAAGGTCTCTTGCCGACCGGTACACCTTCTGTTTCTGGCACGCTGATCTATTCTATCGAATTTTAGTCAGAAACAATCCCAATTCTCCATTCCTGCAAAGTCGTAATCTCCCCATTATCTCTAGAACTCGGTCTCTTAGAGAAAGACGGGACCTTATTGCTTCGCACTTGTCGAAAATCAGAATTGATTCAGATTATAGGTGTATGTCTCGATGACTAGGGTCACTTGACTCCGAAGGCGAAGATGAATAAGGTCCAATAGTTGGTAGCGATCAGGGTCGAGCGATCGGGGGTCAAGGTGTAGCGAGAGGGCGACCCGGTTCGATTGTCGTCGCAGCGTCGTTTCTTGTAATAGTATCATTGTCTCGAGATCTCTTACCCCTCTATCATTTCCATCCGCGCTCGCCGATCGAATTTTATCGTAACCCGCAATTGTCTCGGATCGCGTTTCTGCGATTATACGATACGAGAGAAAGTTATCCATTCCCCTTTCGGTAATTGGTCCGCAGGCTTCCAAGTGTTAAGAAAGACTAGTAGTCGAATTCAGTCGATATAACGGTTTTTTCCTCGCTCTTCTTTTCTATAATGGATAATTTTTAAACTCCGTGTCTATAGGGGGAGTTAACTTACGTCGGACATATTTCACAAACTAAAGAATTATTTATTAAGGCGTATATAGAGTAAGTGCTGGGATGGCCTTTGTAAATAAGATATACCTCACTAAAATGTAGTTTGGATCGTAGGGTATTATCTATTTGATACTTTTATGGTTTAATTTACTTTACTGCGAAAGTAAAATTAAATATTAGCGTATCTATATATACGCAATAATTAAGGTCTGCTTTGAAAAGGTTCTTGGCATTCCTTATTGTGAGCAGGTTATTAAATATTGCGCTTATGATAAAAGCGAACTAAACGATGAGGAAATTTTGACTCCGTGGAAATCCGACATTATATTTAACCTTGGATTTAATTGCTCTTTAATTATTAACATAAACAGTGATTTACCGAAAGCTTAGGGGCTTTCGAGCGCCGTTTTGTCCCACATTGCGATTTTAATTTTAATAATGTACCATCTCTTTATGGAATGTTACGAGACAGGAAGGGCTGCGTTCTTTAATTTGCATTAATTTGATGAAGATTAAATTATTTATCTAATAATACTTTCATACAAAAATGTTATATTTTTAGCTAGACCCACCCTAGGTGGGGTCTAGCTACTGTATTCACTGCGGCGTTGGCGTTGGCGTTGGCGTGGGCGTTGGCGTCGTGCAAGAAGACGAAATACGTCATCGAATAGAAAAATCTTTCGTCTTCTTACCTCTCCGAGTGAACTTTTAGTTCATGGAGAGGTTCTGTCTGTTACGTCATTGAATCTGAAAAACTTTCGTCTTCTTACCTCTCCGACTGAACTTTTAGTTCGCGGAGAGGTTCTGTCTGTGTGTGACGTCGGAAGAAGACGTCATCAACCACGGCGGTTGATTCTCCAATAAAATTCGAATATACAGTTATTAGCCTCTACCTTGCTGTAAACGTACATCCACTGCAGCTCATTGAAGAGCAGCAACCCTTACTCGCTTCTTAGTTTATAATGATAAACGAGCGCCTTATATAGTATCTTTTGGATTCGCGTCTATTTTAGCCTTCTGAGGTTATAGCTTTTACTGAATTGAAACGTAATATTCATTTAAATTAAAATTAAAACAGATTAAATGATTTAACTTAATCTAAAAACCAAAGTTGCTGAAATTTTAATTTAATATAAAAGATATTTTCGAAGATATTCAATATTTTCTTATAGGTTGATTAGATAAAGGAGTGTTTTCACGGGTGTTCAAGATAAAATGAATTAATAAATTTTAGATATTATGGTGCGTTTTCACGGATATCCAAGATAAGACGATAAAGAATAGATGTAAAGGTGCCTTCACAAGGGTATCCAAGGTAAAAATTAATAAAGATTAGATATAAAGGCGTGTTCGCAGGGTATCCAAGATAAAATGACTTAATAAAGAATAGATATAAAGACGCGTTTCCAAGATAAAAATGACTTAATAAAGAATAGATATTAAGTCCCGTTCGCACGAGTACCCAAGATAAAATGACCAAGATAATATATAAATGCCTGTTCGCACGGATATCTAAGTTAAAAATTAATAAATATTCGATATGAAGCCACGTTCACACGTGTATCCAAGGTAAATTAATAAAGATTAGATATAAATCCGCGTTCAGACTGGTATCAAAGAAAAATTTAGATTAGATATAAAGCCGCGTACACACGGGTATCCAAGATAAATACATAACGATTAGATATAAAGCCGCTTTCACACGAGTATCCAAGATAAATTAATAAAGATTAGATATAAAGCCGCTTTCACACGGGTATCCAAGATAAATTAATAAAGATTAGATATAAAGACGCGTTCACAGGTAGCCAAGTTGAAAAACATGATTTGAAAAACATGATTTGAAAAACATGATTTGAAAAACATGATTTGAAAAACATGATTTGAAAAACATGATTTGAAAAACATGATTTGAAAAACATGATTTGAAAAACATGATTTGAAAAACATGATTTGAAAAACATGATTTGAAAAACATGATTTGAAAAACATGATTTGAAAAACATGATTTGAAAAACATGATTTGAAAAACATGATTTGAAAAACATGATTTGAAAAACATGATTTGAAAAACATGATTTGAAAAACATGATTTGAAAAACATGATTTGAAAAACATGATTTGAAAAACATGATTTGAAAAACATGATTTGAAAAACATGATTTGAAAAACATGATTTGAAAAACATGATTTGAAAAACATGATTTGAAAAACATGATTTGAAAAACATGATTTGAAAAACATGATTTGAAAAACATGATTTGAAAAACATGATTTGAAAAACATGATTTGAAAAACATGATTTGAAAAACATGATTTGAAAAACATGATTTGAAAAACATGATTTGAAAAACATGATTTGAAAAACATGATTTGAAAAACATGATTTGAAAAACATGATTTGAAAAACATGATTTGAAAAACATGATTTGAAAAACATGATTTGAAAAACATGATTTGAAAAACATGATTTGAAAAACAAGATTTGAAAAACAAGATTTGAAAAACAAGATTTGAAAAACAAGATTTGAAAAACAAGATTTGAAAAACAAGATTTGAAAAACAAGATTTGAAAAACAAGATTTGAAAAACATGATTTGAAAAACATGATTTGAAAAACATGATTTGAAAAACATGATTTGAAAAACATGATTTGAAAAACATGATTTGAAAAACATGATTTGAAAAACATGATTTGAAAAACATGATTTGAAAAACATGATTTGAAAAACATGATTTGAAAAACATGATTTGAAAAACATGATTTGAAAAACATGATTTGAAAAACATGATTTGAAAAACATGATTTGAAAAACATGATTTGAAAAACATGATTTGAAAAACATGATTTGAAAAACATGATTTGAAAAACATGATTTGAAAAACATGATTTGAAAAACATGATTTGAAAAACATGATTTGAAAAACATGATTTGAAAAACATGATTTGAAAAACATGATTTGAAAAACATGATTTGAAAAACATGATTTGAAAAACATGATTTGAAAAACATGATTTGAAAAACATGATTTGAAAAACATGATTTGAAAAACATGATTTGAAAAACATGATTTGAAAAACATGATTTGAAAAACATGATTTGAAAAACATGATTTGAAAAACATGATTTGAAAAACATGATTTGAAAAACATGATTTGAAAAACATGATTTGAAAAACATGATTTGAAAAACATGATTTGAAAAACATGATTTGAAAAACAAGATTTGAAAAACAAGATTTGAAAAACAAGATTTGAAAAACAAGATTTGAAAAACAAGATTTGAAAAACAAGATTTGAAAAACAAGATTTGAAAAACAAGATTTGAAAAACATGATTTGAAAAACATGATTTGAAAAACATGATTTGAAAAACATGATTTGAAAAACATGATTTGAAAAACATGATTTGAAAAACATGATTTGAAAAACATGATTTGAAAAACATGATTTGAAAAACATGATTTGAAAAACATGATTTGAAAAACATGATTTGAAAAACATGATTTGAAAAACATGATTTGAAAAACATGATTTGAAAAACATGATTTGAAAAACATGATTTGAAAAACATGATTTGAAAAACATGATTTGAAAAACATGATTTGAAAAACATGATTTGAAAAACATGATTTGAAAAACATGATTTGAAAAACATGATTTGAAAAACATGATTTGAAAAACATGATTTGAAAAACATGATTTGAAAAACATGATTTGAAAAACATGATTTGAAAAACATGATTTGAAAAACATGATTTGAAAAACATGATTTGAAAAACATGATTTGAAAAACATGATTTGAAAAACATGATTTGAAAAACATGATTTGAAAAACATGATTTGAAAAACATGATTTGAAAAACATGATTTGAAAAACATGATTTGAAAAACATGATTTGAAAAACATGATTTGAAAAACATGATTTGAAAAACATGATTTGAAAAACATGATTTGAAAAACATGATTTGAAAAACATGATTTGAAAAACATGATTTGAAAAACATGATTTGAAAAACATGATTTGAAAAACATGATTTGAAAAACATGATTTGAAAAACATGATTTGAAAAACATGATTTGAAAAACATGATTTGAAAAACATGATTTGAAAAACATGATTTGAAAAACATGATTTGAAAAACATGATTTGAAAAACATGATTTGAAAAACATGATTTGAAAAACATGATTTGAAAAACATGATTTGAAAAACATGATTTGAAAAACATGATTTGAAAAACATGATTTGAAAAACATGATTTGAAAAACATGATTTGAAAAACATGATTTGAAAAACATGATTTGAAAAACATGATTTGAAAAACATGATTTGAAAAACATGATTTGAAAAACATGATTTGAAAAACATGATTTGAAAAACATGATTTGAAAAACATGATTTGAAAAACATGATTTGAAAAACATGATTTGAAAAACATGATTTGAAAAACTTCGTGTTTAAAGGAATCTCGAAACGCCATTCAAATTGTTCAAAGAGGTTCTTTTCAGCCTCTTTTACAATGTCATGGGTCTAGCTATTCCTATGGGCTTGACCATCTTGTTTTATTTCTATGCTCTAAAATACGCCCTCTCCGGTTGAGAATCTACAAAAGCTGGCGGCGGTATTTCGAATTTGAATTTGTCTGCTAGACAGACGGCTCGTTCGCCCGTGACCTTGCCCAATCCCCCGCGGCTACCGGCCCTCTTCAGAGTTCTTCTTCTTGTCTTTTCGAATCCCCTTCTTTTCTCGAAACCCTCGAACCTTTAGCAGCGAGCGGCATTGGGTAAACCATAGAGTTTCGGGCCTCGGTGTAATATTTCTCCCCGAAGCTGTCCAATGAGCCATTGGGGCTTTTTTTTTTCATCTTAAAAGGAATAACCTGGCGCTTTAGTCGCATTATATACATGGGCTATTCTTTTCCTTCCCATTTGGGTTCAAACTGATCCGTCCCAAGACGATTTTATTCATCTTCTTCTCGCTTCCCTTACCCCGATGTCGTCCAAGATGCAAAACCACCACGGCGCGACACAGAAAGGCTCTTGGGGGACATTCTTCTATTATACAATCACCCTATCTCGGTTACTTCGGATTGAGACGTAATCCTATATACTCTATATGATTCAACAGTTCAATTCATCCATGGAAGATTACATTGAGTTTATGCAATTACTTTTCTCGACGTTGATTTCGGTACAAGATTACCAATTAGAAGGAGAGGAATGAAAAATCATAGATGGCACTGATTCGTTAATGAGAAAGTTAAGTTCAAAAGATGATGCACAGTTTATGACAGGAACGTTTGCTGCCATTTCAATAAATTCAAAGGATGCTGTTCACTCAATTCAAAATTTGCATCCAGATACATTAAGTGCCAACTTGACCTCCACGACCTTTGTGGATTTCATATGATACTGTAATTTTTTTGTCTTTCGCATGTTGCTTCCACGTGTATTTCATTTTAAGAAAATTCTTTCTTTCCTTTTAGTTGCCATGGCATGGTAACAATTATATTTTCTTTACTATCTTATAACCGAATGTTGGATTTCCCTTACCCTTTGTGCAGCTTTAAGTTCACATCCTAAATAATTTTTTACCGGCTGCGCCATCTTCGGAACATCAAGAGATAGCGCATTTCTGATTTATGGGCCGTTTCCCAAAAGCTTTTAACAAGCTTTATTCGGTGGGACCTTGGGGGAGAGTACCCCAAAACTATATACGCTTTAAGTTCGCATTGAGAACGATTTTAAAAATATGGACAGGAGCTATAGATAGATCCTGGTCGCGTGATGGTACCTCCGTGACGTATATAATTTTTATTTAAACATGTTTACAAATGATACTTTGAAATAAGTTATTGGCTCTCCGTGTAATTACTTGCTATTACTTTATTAATGAACTTAAAATTGCTTTAATTATATTTTTAATTTTAAGCCTATTAACCGGGTTTTGTCCTTGAAATGGAGTCTAAAAAATGAGCACGATCTAATAATTTCAGTTAGTAAAGGCAGATGTTAAATGATAATAAGTGACGCAATTAATTCGTTTTCATCGATTTCTTATAGAGGATAAATTTTAATTTGTAACGGATATTCATTATTTTTAGCGAAGTATAAAAATGTATTTTATATATACTATATAAAAGAAAATATTAATAATATAATATAAAAAAAAACTCTTCAGTACAACCCTATAATATTACTAATTACAATCGTCTGTAAAATTTCTCTAGGGGAATTTTTAGGCGCAAAGAGTGTAAGGTAATATTTAAAATTATCCCATACCCGTTTTCATTTTTATTTTAGCACCAAAGTTTTTTTTTTCTTTGGTGGAAGCTATTTTTAAATTCGCTGGTTCTTTACTGGGCCGAGACTGCAGGGCTATCGAACGGCGCTTGTAGTTCAATAGGAATGATAAATTCCCTTCATCCCTTTCGGGACCACTTTGTCGGTTCTGGTTTTAAAAAGTAGGGATCAAACATAAAGTTCTTCTTCATCAATGTACAGTATAGAAAATATATATATATATTTCTACAAACTTTTTTTCGGCTTGTAGATAAAATTATAAACTGTCTGGTTTGAGGTTATATTCTTCCAAGAATTGTAAGTTCAAAATTGTCGGGGGATTCGAAATAACTATATTCTTCTTCTATTACGACTTCAATAGGAATTGTAACCTTTTTATTGTCTCGATGGTCGTTGCCATGCAACGCCTCGACACTGCACCATGAGCATGTACTGTCCTCAATGTCCGGAGGGTCTCATCTGCTTCTGTAACTTTAATTTCGTATCTTATAAGCATAGTTCTAATTAGGGATCGTATGGGGTCAGATTTTAGGCGAGGACTGGGAAGCGGGAAGAAACAATTAATTGGGGTTTATGTCCTTGAAAAATTTAAAAAAATTATTAGTGAACAACCGTTAACTTAAAAACTAATTTAGATCTTCCTTTGACAAAGAGATATTATCCAAGTTTGGTTTTTAAAAATCCATTACAGTTGACACAAAGAAAGAGGTAGTCACTCTTTATGCCATGCCAACTCGAGGTAGAATTGTTGTTTCGGGTAAAATAAGCGAGTCATTTAATTCAAAATTCTTACCAGTCTTAGAGAGAATCAATTGGATTTAGTGCATTGTACTGGTAATATAAAACTACTGGGCTCATATCTCGACAATAACTTCCGGTTGCGTGGCGTAATGTAGTTAATTACTAATTACGAACGGTCGTAATTATATCGTTTTCCAAGTTGAATAAAAATATAAATTCCCCCTCCCCCCATTTAATAGACGCACCCTAAGGGCCCCTATTGAAGGGCGGGATTGAATAGACATAAGTCATATCTGGACGCGGGTCTTTGTTAATCTTATAATCAAATGCCACTGAATGAAACACTGGCCAGCGAGGAGATATTTCCCAGGAAGGCAAGAAAAGTAGGCCCGCACCCTTGTAATAAATCTGCAATGAAAATTGTATTTTAATTTATCGTGATTAGTAGCTGCAAAGAAACTAAAAACTATCGTACCCCGAGGAGAGCCTTAGACTAAAGTATCTTTCACGTGGATTATTAACTTAAAAATCATTTTTAATCGTTATGAAATATGCAATTATATTTTCCAATTAGTATAACGTGGATAAAATATAAAGCATTATCATATCCTTAAAACGCGGATTTTCAAACTTTAATTCGCAGAGAACAATAGCATTTCGACAAGGACTCTTATATAATCTTTTTTATTGTATTATAATGGTTGAATATATAATATCTACTATATCTTCACCATGGTAATTAATAAATTTAAAATAACAATTTAACTAAGATACGTTTTATGTCCGAAATGAAAATCAAAATGCTTAATCTTTGGGTATAAGTCAATAGAGAGGAAAATAGAAATTTCAAAGTTTATAACGACATGGCAAAACTTCTGGCAATCCCTGGTTATAGTGTGAAGGTAACTTAACTTATGGGCGCTTCGAAAGATCCTCTATCTTTCTCGGGTGTAGCGCGTAATTCTTCTTTCGGTTTATAGGGGAGGTTATAAACGTGCGAAGCTTAGAAATAGCTCTAAATCAGTTTTTGGGTTCACTTTCCCTAAGGCAAATACATCAGTGACACTTTAATGCGCCGTATTTTAGCCAGATCGAGAGAAGAGAGCCTCCGCAAATTTATAATTATGGCCTAAAAACGTTAACTAATGCTACGAAAATACTTTAAAAAAAATAAAAAATTATACCTAGCACAATGCCCATCCATCCATACTTTTTTCGAAATGACACCCCAAGGACATATGGGGAAGTAAGGAATGCCGTATACCAGTACGTATATATATAGTTTTAATCGTGGGCCCATAATTCAACTAAATGTTAATCGCCGAAAATCCGGACTAATATTATCAAATGCCAAAACACGGTAATTTGTTTACTTCAAAACACGATCGAATTAGTCCCTCCCGTAGTGATTCCGCTTGTTCACCAATCGAAGTTGAATGAATGTTTTGAAGAAATTTATATTGCACGAAGTTAACTATATATTATAGGATGCCACTTTGAATTCACTCTTAATAGTAAACGAGCAAAATTAGACCCTTAAAACTATTACTCCGGTTAGAACTAGTCATGGAATGTTGATTCTATATAATGCTGAAGATACGCTGAATCGTGGGCTTTTTTTTCTTGTTTTATTACAAAGATGGGTTATAGGATATTTTGGGAAAACATTGGTTTGTAACTGCCATTACACCCAATAAAGTTCACAGAAAAGCATAATTTCATTTGCTCCTAAGTGTGCCTTTCATTTCTGATCACAGATGCACGGCAGTTAAATCGCCTTACACTCTTATGCACCTGTATAAATGTTTCGACCGTAAAGCTTCAATGTTCAGGGCGAAAGCCACGCGTAGGCGTAAAATATTGATACATTTTTGAAGGGAAATGCTGCATTCTCGATGCATTTTTATCATTTCTAAAATTATGGGGATCGTCCCTAAAATTACGAGGAATCTTTTCTAGGATTTTTTTAAATATTCCCTAAAATTATGCAAATCTTCAGTAATGTAATCCTTGTAGGTTTTATTCCCTTCAAAGCTCCGCAATATCATTTTCCAGCGATGGTCTTAAGAGTTTGAAAGAAAATGGGAAGCTATACCTGCATTTCTAATCTTTCGAATATATTAAGTTTAGCTCCTTTTGAAATCGAACAGCTTTTTCCGCGTTATTTCCAACATACGACAAAGATGCTGGTGTGAATGTATCTTTAAAAACGAATACGTAGAAACGTGTACTATACGAATGTTATTTTGTAGGTGGGCATGAGCATGCGCGTTAATTTCCGAGTGGCTAAAATATCCAAAAATATTTGGCCAGGGTACGAAAATTGGTAAATTTGGTATATTATAGTACGAAGCGACCTATAAGCGCGAGTATGTAAGGGAAAAATACTATATAGCATATATATTAGAAGGAAGAGGGTGCAGCCCACCCCGAATTTTAGTTTTTTTTTCCTTCTACTTTTTCCCTTCGTTGCTCGGAAGAAGAAAGATTGATTGCTCGAAGAAGATCAATGGCGCCGAAGGCTGCCTCGGGAGGAGCACCGGCCTTTAGCCTAAAAGATAGGAAGAAAGGTTAGAGCGCTTGAGACCATGTTGGTTATATTTATTCACAAAGTTTCGCAAGGGGCAGTAAAAAATGCTTTTTAAAATCGTCTTGACCCATAAGTTTAAAAACCAGAGTTTCAAATCACAAATTTGCTAATTAACTGTAAGTTAACGAGAGTTATAATGTTTAAATCAAGATTATAACGCTACTAATTCATTGA
Organism: Odiellus spinosus; assembly: GCA_963920705.1. Classification (NCBI taxonomy): domain Eukaryota; kingdom Metazoa; phylum Arthropoda; class Arachnida; order Opiliones; family Phalangiidae; genus Odiellus; species Odiellus spinosus. Next base: position 12,387,297 of record OY987228.1, on the reverse strand, counting down.
GCATAACGGTATATAATAATTAGAACGAAATCCCACATGTCTCTCGTTTGTTTGACCGAATGCCTTTCGAGTTAGCTTAGGTTACAAGTTACTCGATCGAATGGGCATGTCAGTCCTAGGGGATTTGGCATCTTGCGAATCGACCCAATGTAATTCGACACATAATTGCAGGAACTAAGTTTGTACTCTTCAATTAATAGTTAACAAAAATTAGTCACGTGAGCCACTCCTTAGCTTTATCCGTATTAACAGTCTATCGATAGGCCAATCAGAGCCCTTTTGACGCCACAAAAGTGAAGCCTGTGATTGAAACATCAACGTATTTTTTCAATAAAGCCATTTTAGTAAAGAGTTACGTAAGGTATCAAATAACAATACGCTCTAGCTATTGTCCAAGAAGCAATACGTTTCACAATCCCTTTAAAAGCGTATTTTATAAGAGAGGAAAGAATGAAAAAAAAAAGACCTTTTTCAATCCAGGAGTCTGCGGAGGGGAGGGGGTATAGTATAAAATTGATTATCAACCCTCTATGATAACAATGTCCGGACTCCGGCCAGGCCTCGACCCTAGCTGAATGTAGAGAGGCTATATAGCCGCGGATATAAAAAACGCGCGGGTGAGAGAAGCGCGCTAAAAACCCCCGAAGTAAAAGGGAAGTAAAGCGAAGTAAAGTCACCCCGTTGGAGTTTTATTGGGATTTAAACGTCCGTCGACGCGGGATTAGAATTTGAGTGCAGGAGTGAGTAATTCTTTTTCCTCTTGATGACGACGGAATAAAAAATGAACTTGGCTAGGCGGCCTTTTCGCGATAAAGGTGTACGGCCGATATTTTATTGGTTGTTACTTGGGGAGGTCTCCATTCTCCTCCCTCAAGTTTGTCTCGGGTTCTTCTCCCGCTCTGCTCTTCTCTCTCTCTTCTTTTTCTCAAAAGTAATGATCTTCTTCGATATAAACCCAGCCGCGGCGCGAGGGTACGTTTACTTTTTTCTATCGCTTTTGTAACTTAGCCGGAAATAACACGCGCCAATTCTTCGCTTTGAACCGTTGAAGAAGAAGAATAATCTTCTATGCCATTGCTTTGGGGGATCAAGTTTTACAAGTGTTGAAAAATTATCTCTTATAGCCCGAGTCTTTACTCCGCGTGCCGCGAGGAACATAAGTTATCTTTTTCGCTATGGGTTAGCTTTCTTATAAGAAAAATGTTCTTTTCATTTGCCTATCTATCCATCTATCTATCGTTATGATGTACGAATGTTGGCACGACGCGCGTCTTAAGTTTTCAACCGTGTTATTGCTCAAGTTGAAGTAACGAGGGATATTTCAACTGTTTTATGTTTGCTAAACTGTAAGGCTAATACTTGATATTGCCTATAGGACAATTAACAATGGACACTTAGATTAATAGATAAAGTTGAATAACAAAATTGGGAGTTCTACTCTAGACAAGCTTCTACACTGCTAGATAAAAATAAATAGATGTTGTTACTTGTTTTAGTTAATTTTATTTCTTGAAATTAGATTTATTACGAAGTTATTTCTAGCTTCATGTAGAAAATAAGTGAACAGTAAAATAATCTCAAATCGTACAAAATAACTAACGTGTGATTGACAATAAAGTCCCGGGTTTCGGCACCACGAAGTAACTAAAAATTTAACTATATATCTTCGTTTCTGTAAGCGGAAAATCGAGTCTATTTACAGATCTTTAGCGAACGGAAGATATAGGTTGGTAGGTTGGCATAAAAAACATATTCTGAAGGAAATTGATGATATAAAATATTGTCGGAATATAACAAAAATAAGAAATAAAAGGTTTCGGGTCGGTCTCCCTCCATTGAAGCGAACTTATACCCAAGCGGTAGAGCAGGCGCGGATAGAACAATACTCTATTATAAGTTTTAGCTCCCAGAAAACTAAAAATAGGGAATCCATCTTAAATCGACAGCTATATGCCTAGCCTGTATTGTAAAATATATATATCTTTATGTAAGAACTGGGTAAGCTTCAATGTCACGAAAGAGCTAGCCTTTCGCCCTTTTTTTACACAAGGGAACCCCCAAAAAAAGCCTTTTTTTACACTCTTCTCCAAAAAAATCCCGAAAAAATATAAAAATATCCATAAGGGATCACAAAGGGGTTTTTACGAGGTTGGTTGTCATTGGACGAGAAGTTACACCCATCTTATCATAATATATGATAAGTATAGCACCCTTTACTGAAAAGCGTCAATGCCTATAGGGTTTTTCAGACTCTTTTCTCTAGTAGACGGTCCAGTAAGGTTAAGACTCTGGTGCCTTTAGTAGTAAGAATAAAAAAAGGTTTTCGTGTAGAAAACCACGCAAAAAAAGGACTGTCCCGTTTTCCAAGCGAACGTGATCAAAGAATCCTGAAGTTTTTTCTCTTTCTTTCTTTCTTGGTTCTTCTACTTCTTCTTTCTCTCTCGCGCTTCTGCCGATGAAAAAATATTCTTTGGTAAACTGTAGACACGATCCGAGCAGAATGATGGATGTTCTTCGAGCTATTTGGTCTTTCCATCCCGCCCCGTTTTTCTCATCCCTTATTCGGTTGGATTTTTTCTTTTTTCTTTCTCTCCCCCTTCCCTTCTTCCATCTAGCCTGGATCCCCTTTTTCTAAGGTTCCTATAACGTCTACCCTCATTCGCAATACGTATCAACCTACTTCTCCTTATATAGTCAATTATTCTACGCGATTCTTCAAACGCAACTTACGTCTCGTTTCGTTTTTTACCCCGTTGAATTTTCAGCTTGATGAAGAATGCGGTCTTAACGTTTCATCCGTATATTTCAACACGTTTTAAACCACCTCTTCTTAATCTACAAGATAATGCTCTACTCTAAACTCTACTTAAGTCTCGCTTCATTATGAGGTTGTTGAATTTACAGCTTGGAATGAACTGCTGGCTTAGGAAATCCATTTCATCTCTCGTTTACAGTTCAAATCCTTAATATACCGATATATGTTTTGTTTCAGAAGGCAGTATTAAGCCTTAGTTTTCGTCTATAGTATCGCATTTTCGGAATGGAATGAAATGTAGGTTTACTCGAGTTAGAGTGAAGAGGCTTCTATGTAGTGTTTTCTTTTACTTCGCTTCTCTTTTAGTCTTCGGCTCGCTTCCTTTCCTATTTTGTCTTTAACCGAGCTCACTATGGTGTAATAAAACTTAACTCCACCCTATTTTTTTTTCTTCAGGTCCAAGATTTTGCGATTCGTATTCAATTTGTAAGGTTTATTTTAAAACTAGGCCTAGGCGTATTTTTCCGATTTAAAATATTCGGTTGCATATGCTAGACTTATTTATAGATCAAATGTAGGACGTTGTGATTATCAGTTAGCGAATATTAGATCACGTATAAATTATAATACAATTTAAAAGTGCAGTTCCATAAGTTTAAAACTTGTGTTCCATAAGTTTGACATACGGTTTGATAAAGGTTAATCTAGGTCCTGATTAAATACAGAGCTATAGTAGAAGGAAAATATTCTGTATTGAAGTAAATACTAATTGAGACTCATTAAAATGATAAAATTAGCAGCACAGGCGGTTCAGGGCCCCACAGAATGATAATTTTATGCTGTTGGAGGCCCCTAAATTGTGGGGCCGTGGCGCGGGCCTCCATTGCTTGATTATTAATTAATAAGCGATAAGAGATTGTAAAGTAGGTAGACTTCGAGATTTTTAAATCGAGAACGCCCACGACTAGATGAGGATAAAAAGTTGTTCTTCGGTCTTGAATATAAAGTTCGAATTTTAAAATATAAAAAAATTATGATTTTGAATAGTCTGATGTTTTCAACCTAAAATATCCACTCATACACTCATTTGTAATCAATAATTCATCTGGAATCGATGGTCTACAGACCTCAATTTTATATAGATATGTTTATAAATAAGGGTAAAAATGCCCATTCGACCTTTGAAAATACCCTTATATTCTTTTAGCTCTTTCGTACATAGATATATATCTCCACGAGTTCGTTGCGTATGAAGCCTCTCTCTACCTCTCTTTCTCCCGTTTCTCCTCCACGTACTAATTTTCCGAATCTTTCCTTCCCCATCTACTCATTTCTGTTCCATCTGATTCATTACTCAAAGGCTCGCGAAAGGCAGCAGCGAGGGTTTTGGCGGGAAACAACCGTCTTGTTCCGTATTATGAGTGTCAATTTGTGACTTCAGTGAAGACAAAGGTGGCATCCTTCCTATCTTTAAATAAGGAAACGAAACGCCATAAGCACGTACTGAGCATATTTGTAAACCTATTGAAAACTGATTCAATATGATATGGCTTGTATAATACTTAGTTTGGGTTTACACCGTGTTCAAAGTTAGGCTTTCCCGTATCTCTATGACTTAATCTTATTTACCCTAATACTTCAATTGTTCATAGCGTTTGCGAAGTATATATCGGAACAAGGCGGATTGATACCAACTGTTAAAGGTCGCAGAGATAAAAGCTGTACTGTGAACTCTTCATATATAGACAGTTACAGGACTAGAAAATTAGGCTCAGGAAACCTGGCCGTGTGTGGAAGTCGGTGTGATCCGTTTTCGGCGCTCGCTGAATGGCTGGATATCTGTGATTTCATAGCAAATTCGTACATACCTTTCAAATGTAGTTATTTTCCATGGGACCATAAGTAAAATAATTAAACATTTAAACATAAGTGTGCAATTTAATCTCAATTTTGACCTCGCGCCAAACATGTGAATTTCATTTCCTTGCTTGTGACGTCGTATTTGCTTTAGATTTCATTGTGCTCACGTAGAATAACCAAAGAAATCGGCTTACCCAATGAACTAAAATTGCCTAATTTGGATCTAAACTATTGGTGAACTGGGAATTTGGTAAAATCATGTTTTTAGTGGGAAATATGATTGGGAAAACATTTTTGGGTGAAATGGGCCAAATCATTTTATATACCCCTCATAAACAAACATAATAAAAGCCTCATTTCTAAAAAAGGGATTCGTAATTTCGCCGCATTAAATTTGGGATCTCGGTTGGGGAACTTAAATTATAAGCGAATAAAATTGAACAAATCATATCGCACTGAAGTGACCGACGTTTTTATATAGATTCCGATTTAAATTAAATTTCTCTACCTCCGTCCAAAATAAATTATATTTAAGTTCGTTTTACTTGGTTTGATCTAAAAGCGGGCCGCTAAATATACGACCACCCACTTGATTCCAAATACATTGAAATCATTTTTTCGTTTTCCAAAAGATTCGTAAAATTGTTATAACTACTCGAGCGTGAACGTAATTTGCGGGTGAAAGTTTTTTAACCTTTCAAAACAAATTTTTTATTCTCCAAAAAAAAAAAAAAAAAATTGAGCTTGAGAAAATTATATAACGGCGTCATGGGGTGATTTTTATGGAATTGCTTTCTAGTTGGACACACTATAGCACCCTTTAAAAAATATGTTTGCAATAAGGCTTTTAACTTGAGCTGGTTTAGGCGCTTTCCAATTACTTGAGCCAGTTATAAGGTTTCTAAATGGAGTTATTGGTAATAATTAAAAAATATTTAGCAAACTAAATTTCACGCGACGATGGAGGCAAACTGAAAATATATTTAAAATTATTTAAAATAATTGATTATTAGTGATTCAAACAATCACTTCGTTAAGTAATAATTAGTTAGAAATTATATCATCGAAGAAAATTATGATACGGATAATCGGCATAACGGAATTGAATTCACAAATTTTGATTTATTTTCGCTTAAAATAAAAACTTGATTTTTTTTTCACACTCCCTTTTAATAATTCTACGCATTACCATAGTATGTCCAATTAATTTAGAAGTAATATAGTGAAATACTGGAAGAAAGAGAAAGGCTCAATCTCTTTATTGCCTTAGATGACTAACTAGAAATTGAATGATGTTAAGGCTAAAAAAACAAAAAGGCTGCTTGACAATGTCTATTTTAAATTAATTCTGAGCCTTCCTTACCATTAGTTTCTCATCTTAGATAAAACATAAGGGTGTATGAGAAGGATTCCTTAACGCCCCGCGGCCAAACAAATCTCTTCGTTGCAGTTGTAGTAAAACAAGCTTCTAGCAATCTATAGGGTTCACGCCCTGTATCCCTAGTGTTGCCAAAATCTTTTTTTCCACTTTTTATTTTATCTTAAACACCCTCCCCCCCCCCAAAAAAAAAAAGAAAAATAAAGAAAATAAAACTTTACAATGACAAGGTGGAGGCTGAAAAATCCTTATCCTTTGTGATTTGAGTCTTTGAGAATTTGCGAGAGAGAAGTAAAAAGAAAAATGTCTTGTAAGCGTCTTTAGGTATATATGTATGCCCTAGTATTACGCTAACTTTTCATACTAGCGCCTCGCCCAACCTAATTTAGGCCAAACTTGGGGTAGAAACTTGGGAAATAGGCCTAACTATTAAAAATACATTAGCATTACTCCGCCATTTGAAATTCGAATGTCATTGATATTATAAAAAATTGATTCTCAGAGATTATATTCAAAATCGTAACGTTTCAAATAAAGCTACATATGTCTTAGTAGATTGAAGTTCTAATTTAATACGATTTAGGAATTTTAGTAATATTAAATATTTCTCACATAAATTTTTTATAATTTGGAACGTGTTAATTACTAGGCTATTTCCTATGAATTCGGGTGTAACGTGAGAATTTTTTCAATACACGTTTGATTTTTACGGATTTTTGTCAGTGAATTATCCCTGATATTTAAAAATTTTAAATACTCCAAAAAACTGATAATTTGATAAATATTTGAAATAAATCTCACCAAATTAATAATAATCTTAATTAATTGAAAGCGAGGCTCTAGTATATAGGTCGTAAATTATTTTACCATGGCTTAATTTCATCGGCCCTTTTCATCCCACTTAAAAACGTATAAAAAGAAAGGGTATTATTTGATCTGTTAAAGGGCGGGAAGGGTAAAACGCTTTTAACTCGGCTATCCGTAAGTAAGCCTGTTGGAAGGAATTTTAATTCCGAGTGACTTTCTCTCCCTCTTCTGACTCTTTCTCATTCTCCTATAACTTTGCTAGGCTCTTTTTCCCTCCCATTTCCCTTAGGATATATTTGAATAAGGGGTAAACGGGCAAGAGAAAGAAGGAGTTTCGAAGGGGCTTTTGCCCCCGACGCTTACTCTTTTGAAAGAGAAAACAAAACTAGCTTCTTTTCCCGCGAAATGAGAGTTGAGAAGCGAAGGAGAGAAGATGAGAAAGCCCCTATAGCTATATTCTTTTCATCCACTGGATTAGAAGCAATGATGTGAAAGATGGGGAGATAAAAGAAGTGACGTTAAAATAGTTTTTATCTCCCTCCGTTTCAATTTATTGTCTCTAATGAAATGAGCCAACTTTACTGTCAGAATCAGGGTGAAATTTCAACACCAGATATGTAAGGTTTCTTCTTAAATACGCTTTTGTATCTAAGAGATAAGAGCTAGACTATTTCCACGCGCTGAATTTTCAACCAGATTCAAACTGTATCCACAATCACTGTAAGTTATCATCGTGTAAAAATCTAGGCAACCTCTTGTTCAAAAATATGGCTTGTTAGATATGTATGCATGGGTAGCTTTTTGACGCGCTGAAAACTTAAACTGATCTTTGGTGTATATAGTTATAAGGTTGGAAATCGAGTTTTATAAACGTGGAAAATCCCCCGGCTTCCTTTTCCATCTTCTTCCGCTCTTGGTTTTCCCGCGCTTTGACTATTCTCTGGACAAATTAAAGGAATTAGACGCTACGAGCTTTGGACCGAGTCAAGGGACGTGAAGGGCCTACGTTTTACCCGAATGTATAACGCTCTCCGTGAAATAAAGAGATTGTGTGAAAGAATTTCAATCGTTGGATTTTATATCGTCTTTTATTTCACTAAATTCTGTTATTGCAATATTGCAAACGATTAATATGAAAGAACAGTTATTTAACCCTTGTAATGTTATCAAAAATTCCAAGCAGGCAGCACGCGTGAGCTGTCTGGATGATTAAGTAGTTTAATATAGAAATGAAATCGGCTCTTAATTGCTGGTATATGTATAGGTTTAATTAATTTCAACTAATCACCTCTAGTAGTCCTACATACAGTTCACACACGGTGGCGATACTATAGGAATACTTTGAAAGTATATATTAGGCTTAGATTCTGAGTTGTAAAGTATATTAAAATAAAACGACAGTTTAGTTAACTGATCTCTATATTATATGATGATTTTCACACTCCCTTTAACGTGGAGAAAAACCAAAGGGTTTGGAAGAAGAGCCTTTACCGTATGGTATATCATGTGTAGCGCATCTTTCGGTCCCTTTTCTGAAGCAGCTTTTACGCAGTTTCTTCTTTTCTCTGAGTCTTGGCGTTCCTCTTTCCCTGGAAACACCGTGACGCTAACAAAACGTCGCTAATTCTTCCTCCCTAGAGGAATCTTAAGGCGAGAGCGAGGGCAAAACTTAAGTTTTCTCCACTCTTTCTGTCCCCTTGTCCTCTAGACTCAGGGATCATAAATATTCTAACCGTTTTACCCCATTCCCAACTCGATTTCTTTCGCGACTGGTAAAGCAATACACTGTGTCGCTATCCGTATAGCCGAGCTATGGAGTATCATATGATAGAATGAATTATTTTAATGTCTCATTTGTCTCACAAAACACCGTTTCCATCCATGACACTCATCGTCTTATCACCTTAATTTTTATAAGAGGAAACTTTAAGCTTCAATAATATATTTAAATTAATTAAAGAGGCTGCTACTTAATGGTAAAGAAACACAGTTTATTATTATTATTTTCGTTTTTTAATTTTTCTTCCCTGTTTAATAATTTAATTATATTAGTATAATATTAATTAACTCTTTATTATATGGTTAAACACTGAGGATGACTAAGCACTTTATTTAAAAGGTTAAAATTTGACCCGAAGTATCTTTATTCATTAACATTATATTAGCCTAAACTCTTTGCTTCTACAAATAATTGGTCTATATAAGCCCGTGTTCTCACTTTCATCGTATTGACCGAAAACATTTGTTCAGATTACACCCTCGATTATCAACATTAACCATTGACAATGCTTGGCTATTAGAAAAGTAATCGCGTGAAGAAGTATATACGAGTGAGTTAATCATACAAGTAATACGAAATCACCCCTGGTATTAAATAATGGACTTAAATTTACATAAATTTAATTTATAATTATGTAAAAAAACCTTGGCAAAAAACCCTATCGCGAATTAGGATTTGATTATTAAACTGTAGGTTTTTTTCTCTTTCTTTTTTTTTTTTTTTTTTTTTTTTTTTTTTTTTTTCGCATATGGTTGTAATTATAGACGCCGAAATAACAAAACTACTCTCGTCGTTGAGGGAGGGTTTTACTATTTTTTTTTTCTTTTCCTTTACTAACTTCCCCTGGTGGAAAGCGCCCTAATTTTCCTATGGCTTACCGAGTACTAGTGTATGGAGTCTCAAGCCACGCAGTCCCGATGTTCACCAAGCCCCTATTTTCGAAGCCATAGTCCAGCCCTTATCCCCCGAGTATCCCGAGATAGCTTTGGTGGAAAGGTTTCATGCTGGCCCCACTATACACGTAACAATGATGGCGGATTCTTCGATCACGCGAAAAACAGATTCATTACCATGTAATTGTGGCGCGATCGTACCTATAAGAGTGTGAAGGGAGGAACCAAAGTTCTACTGACTGGAAATTTCTCTCGTGTTCTCTTCACAGACGTATAATAATATAAGAATGACCAATATATGTACATAGCAGCACCACCTTTTACGAACTCATCCAAACTAAGCATTTTATCATGGCCCGTTCAGACATTTGGCACTGCTGAGGTTTCGCAACTTCGCCTATAATTTAACGTTCACAACAATCGTGTTGAGTCGAAAAAAAATCAGGGAAGTCCTAATTTTGGGGGAAAATCGATCATGAAAAGTTTTGAGGTACAAGTATCACACTTGTAAATATCAATGAAATATTTAGTGAAAATAATTGGAAACTATCACCGAAATAGTTTCAACAAATGTTGTATGAACCATCTAATTCAGAAAGTGGAGACGATAATGAATTCTTCAAAAATTCGCATGTTTTTCATCAGTTTTTCATGAGGATGAAAAGTTGAAAACGTATATAGCTTGTACTGTCCCATATACACTGTCTGAACCAGTGCGGCCAGAACGATATTCGATCTATAAGAGGTTTAAATTATAACCTTTTTGCTGAAAACCCTTGTCACTTGCTTTGTATATTCTACTGTTTATAAACTTCATTTTTTTCGCGTTGCATGTTCAATGATGGTAATCATAAATGGGGATCTCGCTTATATGGTTGTTTCGAGGTTTTATATTGATCCCAACTCAATGGTCTGAACAAGCCACTATGGTGGGGATGTTGTCCATGGGCTGATGTTTGGTTTGTAATTCATAAATTCAAAGTGAATACGTACGGTACATTTGTTTGCTTGGTTGCGGTTGGTTGACCTTTCTCTTTTGGGAATTCTATTCGTTTGACAACTTCATTTCATCGTACCAACAACAAAGATGCATGTAGCGAAGGCGTCTTTCGTTTAGTTTTAAACAAAGGAAAATCATTTTGAGAAAATGTTCACTCATTGGCTTATCTCGAAACACGATCAAGACGCGAGCTATGTTTTTTGGAAAGGGAAAACTTGGAAGAAATTAAAAAACGATTCTTGAATGCGTTATAGGCATGGTTCTTTCGTGCGTTTACTCTTGGTCCATCACGTGCCGCGGTTTATACTCGCAACGTATTTTATGAACCACTTTAAGTTAACACAAGAGGACCGCGTTAGTTTCCTCGGGCGCTGTGTAACCTCTAAGTAGGCGGGTTAAGTTGTGGTACCGAGGATGCTGGATAAATGCTTATAGCAGCTGCAACTGCTTGCCGATGGAAGAAAAATTACTCCGCGCGGGCGTGTGTCTTCGATCTGCTTTAAGTTTAGTAGATGCTCTTATCCGGCAAAATTCTCAGCATCCCCAATTTAGTCACTCCTTCTTCCCCCTGCCTTAGCTTCTTTCACACGATATATATGCTGGGCTAGAAATTGCTAGGGAGAGATGTATGTAGAGATTTCAAAACAACTTAGGGTATAGTGAAAATTATACAAACTACTGGATTGCATGGGCATTGAAGTCACGCGGGGTATACGACTAAGAATGTTTCTGAAAAAAAAAAAAAAAGAAAAGAAAAAAATGCGCCAATATCTTTGTTGTTTCAAATTGTAAGAGGAAATGATGAGTTCATATTTACAGAAGCAAAAACATTATGGTTTTAGAGAAGATCTCTATTTCAACGATGTTATAATGTTATATTTGGCCCTTTTGGTGGTATATATATAGTTATAATTAGACTTTTAAATTGTCATTTTTATGTAAAATTACCGTAATTTAGTAACTCATTATTCTAATATATTTGGATTAAAAGTGAACAAATGTCGAAAAGATATGTCAAAGTTAAACGTTTTAAGCCGTCTTTGGCATCGTTAAGGACATGGTACTGTAATTTTTCATGTCTGACAGTATGAGCCACATGCTCTATCAATGCGAAGTCAAATGGTAAAACATTGCATTTTTCACGAGTGTACTGGCTATTCAGTCAGAAAAATAATTTTGACTCGTTTGAGAAGGAATTCCGTTATAACTAGCTCTATTAAACACGACGGTATTATCTAATTAATCTCTATCGGTCACTAGTGGCAGGTCACTCGCATGATTAATGGTGCATGCACCATTGTTCGATAATTAAATCATGATTAATTTAAATTTAAAATAATAACCAAACGTTTCACAGATATTGTTTTATCTGTTTAGCTTGATTAAATCCGATTAATTTACCACTCTGGAACGAAGAGATCTGTTCCTCGCGTTGTCACGCACATGCCGCATTTTCATTTTGTAATTAAAGTATAGTCGAATGAAGAAATTACACCTTATTGAAGTTAACAATGCCAGTCTACTGGATTAAATATATATATCATTATATATTTACCTTTAGAAATATATTTCGTCATTCATATATATTCAAGCTTGCATAATTTAATTTAAATATTCGGATTAGAATAGGGTGGAGTGAAATAAATTTTGCACGCAATTGCGTAAGGCTTTCGGTTTTCTCGTATTTAATTATGGTTTTATTTGGACAATCCAATATATGGAAGTACAGTTGAAGTCTCGAGTCTTTCAGATCCGTGCTGTAACTTTAAACACGTACAGTCAGAATCATATCGAAATCTCAACACGTATACTTGCTTTATGCGTGCTAGAATTCCAACATGATTTTGAGGAATATGTTTTCTTTTTCTTAAATGTAAAACTAAGGATATGGTATTGATTATTCCTAGAATTGTCAGTCTTAAAGAGAATACCTTAAAATGTTTTTAGAATAAAGCTCACTGTGCACTTCGTAATCGATTTCTATGGAAAAATATTTTAGAAATATATGCGCAGTTAAGCTGGATGCACACTAGTAGACATCGCAACTGTATTTCGCGCGAATAATCGCCTGTGGGCATGCGCAAATCCAGCAAATGACGATCTCCCCAAGTTCGCTTGCCACTTTTTTAAGCGTTTCGCGATAGAACTTTCGATGTTTGTTGAAATATGCTTGAAACGTACATCTAATCGAGCTCGCGCGAGTTTCAAGTGTACGCGATTTCTTAGTGTGCATCCACCTTTAGAGTTTGTCAGTTTAAGTTGTCAATGCCTATAAAGAAACGCTTCTCCTATCACTGACATCGTTTCTTATAAATAGATGGCTTGTGTTACGTTTCTAATGCCCCCGGTTTAAATTGCTATTAAATATTATCTCTGCAAAAATGACAACGGGGTAATGCGGTTACGGTACAGGCCGTTTGTTTTGGTGTTTCTTAAGTTTTTTAAACCAAAATCATCAAACCCACATGTCGTCGTGTTTATTCTAGAATTGATGTGACTTACGGCATACTAATGAGTTCGAGAAAGTCTAAAGTATCTTATAATAGAGTAAATATGGGTTTGGAATGCTCAGTTGAATACCAAATGACCCTATCTAATTCTGGATTTAATTATAGTGCTGGAATCGGTCACTTATATCGACCAATCAGGACTTGTTAGGAATAATCAGCAACTTAAAATTTGGGTATTATTAACCATAATTGCAATTTGTTATAAGAAAAAATAATTATCACAATTGTGATAATTTAAAAATATTCAAAACGATATCAATGTTGTTTTAATTCCATATCAAACTTTCTACCAAAATTTAAATATAAAAAAAAAAAACAAAAAAACAATAACAATATAATAATAAAAATAAATAAAAAATTAAATTGAAAATATATATTATAGGTGAACCGGTATAAGTCAATGAAATATCCTGTAATTATCGGTACATAACTTCCGAACTAATCAAATACCCATTTTTCAACACATCAGAAAAGGAATTAAATTTTTTCTTAAAAAACCGACATATTACCATCATCTTTTACCGGTTTTTATCGTAATTTTAATATTATGTTAATTCAAGTTTCTAGTTTAGTGTGTTATGGTTATGTAGGTAATGCCAACGTTCTAAAAATAATTGAGCAACTGGTAAAGCATTATTTGGTAATTTATTCCATGTGTGTCTGTCATTTCACTTAATTTTATTTAAACTATGTACTACCTTATCTGGTGTTCTTTGAAGCGTTTGAGCTTTCTACGTTCTTTGAATAACTAAGTAGGGAATAGCTTTTGAACACGAATTAGTCACCGTGCTATCATATCATTTTCGTTTAAATAGTCACGAAATATTGTTAAGTATGAGTGATTGACGTAGACGTGCGGATAATTTATTCAAAAATTATTTAAATCTTTATGTCAGAACAAATATCAACTATTTAAAGGGCTACGACTCGTTTTTCTAAAATCTCAAAAGCAGGCCTTTTCGATTTCTTCAAACAATTTGCCAGAATGGCAAGAAGAGGACAGGCAGACCGCCCATTCATTAAAACCAAAACTAACTTAACCCAATCTAGTCTAATTAAAGCTTGCCTAATTAACCTAACCCATCGCAACCTAGCCAATACTAGCCAATACTAGTCAACGTTCATTCTCAATTATTTAGCTGAATAACTTCGGAAATCCTTTATTCTCTCTTGAAAACACAAAAGTAGGCCTAAACAATTTTAATATGTAAATTAGCGAGAATTGACGCTTTTCGTAACGCGTGCCGAAATTAGTACAGAAACACGCACCAGAGGGACAATAGTTGAAACGCTGCAGTCCGAACTGTTCGCATTTTATCAGCTTCTAGAAAACCTTTCTCCAATCACTAAGCCTAAATGGAATTTACACTTGAAGTTCAGTTTTAAATGCGCCCGTTTGTAATAAACACGCCCTTCTATCTTAGCTTTAGCTTTTTAAGTTTAGCGTTAGTGTCCGACAGACAGACAGACAGACATTTTACATATATAATTATAAATTTTGATTTAACTAGTAAATATAATCCGAATCAGTAAGGTTTGTTTATAGTGAAATAATTAATATATAAAAAAGTTAGAGTTTAACCCTTTAATTTCAAGATTGAAAATCCTGTAATTTAAAATTGAAAACCTGTTAATTTTTTTACCCTGTACATAGTCTTTTAAAACGCCCTTAATTATAATTTTCAGTCGAAAAGGTTAACTATTTTTTTGCTTTGTTGTTTAACACCATTTTCTTCTACGCCATAGCTTCGGTTGCAGTTTCCCTTCGAATCGATCAAAATTCTTAAGAAAAAAAAAATAACGGGCTGGCTCTCAGTAAAATATTTTAAAGCTTAGTGAAATGTCACTCAAATGATATTTTTGATTGAAAAGGACGATTTTTCAAAAACCCGAAATTGTTTTAAGATTCTATTAACTTTGTAATACGTTTTTAGAATTGTGTTTGTCAGTCCTCTAGTCATGTTATATGGACTCCTCTTAAGAAATTTAAAACACGTGGGTTTCTGTGAAGTAAATAATTTTGCATTTTCTTTCGAGTTTGCATGTGATGTGTATAATTATCGCAAGTGCAACGTCCTCTTACTTCGGCTTGTGTTTTCGCGAGTCCTTGAACTATTCGCGCGCGGGGAAATTCAATAAAGGGAAGGCTGAAGATAACGTCTCGTATCGATCCAATGACTTGGCAATATTTAAACTGGAGTTCTTTTTTTCATTTACCGTTAATTTAATAGTAAATTTTATCGCTGTTGTATGACGCTAGCGATGATAAAGTTTTGGGGCCTGACAACCCGCCATCTCTGAATAATTGAAAATCAAGAATTGATTCGCTCATTGAATGGATCTCAATAAGCATTCATATACGCACCAAAGCCTGCGTTTTTCGAACGCGCGAAAATTAAGACTGCTACAAAGCACTCAGTTTTGGAGTGTTGCGTTTAAAAATAATTAGCCTAAAACTCTTGTAAATTAATATTATACTTTTGTTATTTTAAATGCGAAATTCATCTTGCAAACGCTCACAAAAACATCTCTGCCTAATCAAGCTCAACATTGGTGAAAAATGCAATGTTTTTCATGATACGTTTGACCATTTGTATTTGTATTGACATGGCAAAGCGACTTGGGCTTTAAAATTTGCATTTAAATGCCCTTAACGATGCCAAGGACAAATAACTTTCGAAAATAGACTATTTAAAACGTTAAACTTTGGCTTCTTTTAACAATTTGTTCGCTTTTAATGCAAAAAGTTTTAAATTATAAATTAACATTTTGAAACATGCTGAGTAAACCGTAAATTGCAAAAACGGTGTAGTGTGTAGAGATTGCGAACACCGACTATAATTTGACGTAAACACAAATTTTAACAATGCTTTTCAGCTCATAACGACAATGTTTCATTGAATCTCGCCATGCACACTTTGAGACTTTCACAGAAATAATTTTTATGCACCTGAAAAGTACCGCGAATAGTTTTTAAATTCCAACGAATTTTAATCTTTTATATTAAATCTGTGAATGTTTCGCAATCGCGGTGTGTGGTTAAAAAACTCGTGAACTCCATACTATTTACATATCTCTGCATTTTACATCCAAGTTATGGTATCTTTCTTTGTAAATTGACCGAACATACGATATTTTTATTACGAGTGCGAGTAAAGTCGAAAACCAAAAAGAGAAGCTATCGAAATGATAAATTAATACTCTGTTATATATACTATTATATACCCTTGTTCAAAAACAGTTGACATGAACTATTTTATTCACTATGTCGCTTAGTATTTCGTATAAATCATCACCAGTTTTCGCTGTTATTTAAACAAAACATGAAACGGAATTATACGTGTCCATAGCAGTGAAACAGGTTTATGGTTATAAAAAGTAAGATTTTGGCGCGATATTTTTTTTCTTTCTTTTAAAATTGAATCTTATAGCTCGCCTCTCTCGCTAAACTTACGAAAGATTCAAATTTCAAACTTGCCCATAGGCTTTCTAAAACGCTTCCATATATAGCTGTAATACTTTACAATCTTAAAATGTATGAAAAAAGCAGTTAAAAATGTTTCTATTAAAGTAACGTTAATTCTAATTTAACGCGATAACAAATATTAAGAATGACTTAAATTTTATACTTCAAATTTCAAACTTGCCCATAGGCTTTCTAAAACGCTTCCATATATAGCTGTAATACTTTACAATCTTAAAATGTATGAAAAAAGCAGTTAAAAATGTTTCTATTAAAGTAACGTTAATTCTAATTTAACGCGATAACAAATATTAAGAATGACTTAAATTTTATACTTCATTTCATCTTGAGTTGGCATCACAAGAAAAACTAGGTTTCCTTCATCGCAAAGTCGAGAAATCGAGGGATGGGACATAAATATTTTGTCTTGAATATTGTAGTTTTTATTTTTATGAATTTCCAAATTTTTTGATGTTCTTCAAAACTTTTTTCTGATTTCGTGACCTTGGATTATCAGATTTTTATTAGGAAGTGTTCAGAATATTCGACCGACCACTAACAAGGAATAAGGTTGACTTTGTGCGTGCTGCCAACTCTAGGTGAAATTTACCACGTAGTTGGATTTAAAATCAGTTATAAAATCTAAAAAAAATCACAGTTAGATTTTGAAATATTTTTATTTTGGACGTAATATCTTTCAAGAGTGAATGTGATCATATACGTTACATAACACGCGTTTAAATCGTAAAAAGCTAACATACCCTTTGGCAAATATCTATCCCCTTCTCAAATCAGCATGCTACACGCATGATTTATAGGTAATTTTATTTAATAATAAATCTAACCAGTTTTCATTTTATTTTTATTTTCCCAAAAACCCTACACAACCTTTATGTTCTCAAATGACGTATATTTTTAGGACCTGGAGCTATTGCATCTTTTAATTTTTAGCTGTCTTAGATTAGATAAAGTCCATTTTAGGGGATGAAAATAATTATAAAGGGAGAATGGATCCTAATAACAAGTGATTTTATCGATTCCTTATCGTTTAAATAGGCCTAATCCACCAATAAAAAGTTTAAAAAAACAAATATTAAACTAAAAATAAATTTAAAACTTACCCGTAAAATAGTTCTAGCTTTAAATTTATTTCTAGTTTAATATTTGTTTGTAACTTTTTTCACTAGTGGATTAGGCCTATTCAAACAATAAGGAATCGACAAAAAATCACTTGTTGGGCTGCATTCTCCCTTTAAGTTTGTACTGAACTTATTCTGCAAAAACTGTTATTTCAACAATTATTTAACTATTAAACAAAGGGGCTGTAGCTCTACTCGTGTTGCGAAATCTAGGTGAAATTATCACATATTTCGTAGAGCCAGCTGTTCATTGATTAGCGTCGATTACGACAAAATGATTCTATCCAAGATATAATATTAATTTTGATTAACTCTCCTTAGCAAACGTTTAATTTACTTTTAAACTGTATTAATACTAGGCCCTGCCATTTCCGGTTTCCAAATACCTTATTACGCCTCATAATTTACATTCGTAACCGCGCTTGCGCCGATGCGACGTGAATTTACAATATATTATTCGGTTTTATATTTCTCACGTTCAAGGTAGTACTCTTATAACGCGATGTTTCGTAAGTAAAAATAGGTGTACATCATTAATTTCCAAAACAACTACCCATTTCTTTTGAAAGCACCTTTTCTGTTGTCTTAAAAGCGAGAAAAAAAGGTTTTTCTTTTTTTTTTTTTCTTAATTTATGTTTCGTAAGAATATTTTTTCCCCTTTTAAGAATGAATATAATTCTATATCCTCGCGTTGAATTACTCTTAACGCATATCAAATTACTATGTGGGTGTTTTTGGGTATGTTTTTTCCTTTTTCCTTTTTTTTTATTTTTTTTTTTTTTTAATCTTTTTTAGAAAGATTTACGAGCTATTTTATACCCAGAACATTTTAAAGTCTACCTCCCAACCTAATATTTTCTCCAGACTCTTCTTTAAAAAATAATTATCATGTTTGATTCCCCAAGTTTAAAATTAAAATATTAAATCAAGTTCAGATCCATGAGAAGTACATAATTAAAAATATTTTTTTCCATTCTATTTAAATCCAAAATTATAAATTTTTAATCAATTGTTTAAATTATAACCATCGTGAAATGTTAATTTCTTAGACATAAGCTTGCGTTTCGTTTTTCAGTGCTTGCCTAAAATAATTTGATTGCAAAAACTGCATTTAACAATTTTACTTCGGGCAAAATTAATTCATTTCATCTTGTAAAAAATATTTAGTTTGTTTATAAAACATAAAAGCGAGACTTTGCATTGGAATTGCTATGGGGTACGTTTAGAACAGTCTTATTGCGAGGTTTCTTTCTATGACAGTATTCCTTTTCTCTCTCCCCTAACATACCAGCAAATATTTTGGCTGGTTTTCTTCTTACATAGCTTTTACGCTGAATCTCAGTCCGTGATTTCGGCGGCTGAAACTCTGAAAATCTCTATTACCTTTGAGTAAAAACATTTTACAGAAATAACTAGAGTAACGTTCCTTAGCAGGCACCAACCTTTAGGAATGAGATCGACTCTAAGCATCCTCCCTCCGCGAGCTAGCCAGCTATAGGCCCTCATGTGTGTGTCTCATTCTCTCTCTCCTACCCCAAAAGATTCTGAATAATGACGACCTCGTGGAAAGGTCAATGCGGGAGGGGAAATATTTCGATGTAGCCGCTCGCGCCTGCCTGCACGCTGCCTGAAAGGTTTCAAAGGGGTAGAGTATTTTTCCGTGGGAGGGCAATGAGGGGAAGCCAAATACGTAGGATGGATGCCTCCCTGCGTGGAAAACTCCGAATTGAATTCCACGCAACGTTTAAAGAATTTTTCGATTGAGCTTCCAAATGTATTAATGAAATAAAATCTATGAATCATTATACGATGAGATGATTGACATTTCAACATGAAAGCTGCGTCACTAAATATTTAACATTTAAAACACTGTTAAAAATGACGGTTTAGCTACTCAGATGGGTGTCCATTGTTATGTAGTCCTATTTGCCAGAACTTTAACTCGGGTGAACAAAATAGATGAACTCAAGAGCTATAGGAGTTTGAAATTAATTAATGCACAGTTAAAGCAGAACTCCGTGAACTCGGGTGTACAGCGAATTCAATGTCTGTGCCTTTGTAAATATTCTAGTTTTCCTGAAATTTAACGTTGTATGTTTGTTCTGTGAAACAAATAGGAATTTTCCAATAGGATAACAAAATACTGTGACTTTATATGAAGTTTCCTGTTAAATTTCCGTAATTTGAACGGTTATTTTGTTACAACGCAGAATTAAGTACAGCTTAAAAACAATCTTTGCGTTCTGTTTTACAAATAACGACTTTTGGACACAAGTTTTGTTTCGTAAAATAATTCAAATTGAATCACCAATATAAAGTTGGTATTTTCTTTTAATTGTGATAGAAGGAAATTCTTATTTAACTTTGCAAACTTTCAATCTATGGGGGTTTATAGGAAATGATTCGAAGGTGGGCCACGTGGTAATTATATAAAAATAAGACAGAAGCTCCGCGGGTTTACTTTTCTTGGAAATTCGTATCGAAATTCCGAAACTCAATGGTTTGATTTGTAACTTAGTTTCCAAGTTTTGCTTTTTGTCACTCTCATTTATTGTCAATAATATTTAAAGGTCGTGTTTATAGGGTATTGCTCGTGAAATATCTTCCTAGGGAGGGAAAGAGTTCCATCGGGCAATAATATCGAAATAAGAGAGACATCGAGCGCTGACGGAGAAGAGTGGTGAGCAATAAGAGCGTAAAAAGAGAAAAGAGCAAATAACAATTAACGGTTGGCCCTTTCCACCCCCGCTGCGTTCCTAGACAAAAGTGTCCAAAACTACTGTCGGTTATCAATAGGGGCTCGGCGACGTCGTCCTCTCCCTTGGAAATTAGTGGCCGCGATAAATCTTTCGACGCTTCCCGATGACAGCGAATAATAAGTCTTCTCGCCCCAAAACTCCTTCCCATAGCCTGGTCCGAGTTCCTCTCCGTTCCGTGAGCTAACCCTTTTCTCGTCTTAAAGGATAACTCTCAACAATAATCATTTTTTTTCTGGACCACTGTATAATTCGAAAGTATTTGGGAATCAAAACTAAATAATGAATTTCATTTTTTCTTTTTTTCTTTCTCTAAGGCTTTCTAACTTGAGGTTTTCCATTTATTAAGCTTAAATGCTTAAAAATGATGATTTTATTAGTTATTTACCAATTGTACATAAAATAGAAAATTTTAACGCGCCCTGAGGGTTTCGGTAAATTAGGTTCAATACGATAATAATAATTCTAATATTTAATTCGCGCAACAATAAAATAGGCACCCACTGAGACATAACTTATGCTGGGTTGTTGCCAGGACAATACAAACATGCGAATTACGCAAACAATAAATTAAAATTAATTAATTTATAGTAATTGCATAAAACTAAATAATTTTTCCCGTGATTTAACAACCGGGAAGTAGCAGTTCTTAAGAGATAAAATCTGTCTTCTATAAATTTCAAAATTTGATCAGGAATTCATTAAAATTTAGACGGAAGACTTTAGTGTGTGTGCGTCATAGTCCACGTCCCCCTTCAATGGGAGGGGATAAGAAGGAATAGGAATAGGCGGGTCTTATTTTTCTTAGGCGAAACCGGGTTGTAACGAGGAAAATTAAATGTTTTGTTTTACCACTATCGTCAGAACGTCAATTGAAGAGAGACAATATTACGATATCTATAAAATTTTGTTACCCGTTGAAGGGTCTCAAAAAATTCAAATATTCATTCTATATTTATATATGAATTCCTGATTGTGATTGAATAGAGTTGTAATATATCCCGTGTTTAATTTTGATGCTTATATTTGACTCATCCTTCATTAGCTAAGATTATGATAGTAGACTTTACCTTTAATACCCTTAGCGAGGAACATCCCAAACCCCTTGCATTCTCCCCCATGCGCGCGAGAGAGGCTCATATAGACGAAACGAATTGAATTACTTCGTCCAATTGATTTTCATTCCTATAGTTTTATTCCAAAGGCGACGTTGGAGATTTTCCCCAAATAAAGGGGGAATTGGGCAAGGAAACTAAAAGAGGGGGAAGGGATAAACCTTACAAGCCCCCTATATTTATTCGCCTTATTAGATTCAATTCAATTTTGTTCGCGTAATAAGTACAATTCATTGAAATCTTTACAATAGGTGGTCTCTTAGTAAATCGCCAATCCAATCGCTTTATACGCATTAACCGAGGTACTTCGTATATACGCGAGGACGATCCGTTCGTCTGATTTGTTTCAATGTGTATAATGTTCAACAATGGTTTCGAAATCCTTTAAATCCCATAGATTCGAAGGAAAATTCATCCACATCTAGGTTTATACTCATTAACCGAAATAATTCGAATATTATTATATAGGTATATTAGGTCCTGTTTAATAACATAGTCGGACGCGCTCCGAGGAACCCGCGTGAACTCCTCGCGGGGCGCGCGTCGAGCTTGGAAAACCGCCTGATAATTTCACCCTGGCCAATTTTATAGTGTTTCTCCCGCGAGTTTGTAGGCGGGGAAATCTTTCTCCCTTAACAGTATATATTCTCCAGACCTATTATAAACTGGGCGAACCAGCAAACGCCTTATTTAAAGTTGGGACTTTTCTCTAACTCTCTCTCTCTCTCTCTTTCTCTTAGTCTCTTAAGTTCTCTCAAACTCCTTAGTGGAGAGCTTCGCCTTGATACAATAGCCAAAAATATTCCCCTTCTACCTATCTTCCACCCGTCTCTCTCTCTCTCTCTCTCTCTCTTACGCCTTAGCCTTAGGACGCTTTTCTGGAATTCGGAACTCGCCGCGGCCGCGGAACGGTAAAGCCTCGCGTTATTAATCAGCTAATTATACTCGAAGTTAATCGGGTTAGATTTATAAACCAAAAGCGGTGGGCTTTATATATAGGAAGGAATCACTTACAAATTTCAACGCTGTTTAACACTTTCTCCAGTATTTCTATGAGATTTTAACCCTTAGATATAGAGTAAGGAATGACTTTGTATACTCGCTGTATTCTTAACGTGGTTTTTCGAATTTAGTTTCGGAGTTGCCACGCTTAGAAATATGGTGTGTATATAGTTATATAGATCCTGATTCTGGGATGGAAACCACAAAATCGAGGGTTCATAACCCTATAAAGCCCCCCTCCTCCTCCTATTATGAGGAAAGGTGTAGAGAGGGGGGACGATATATACCCCTTGGACGCCTTTGAAATAAACAATTCAGAAAGGAAATCTTCCATATTGACCAGTTTAGCATTACCCTCTTTCCTGTATGATTACATTATATTGGCTATGTTCACAGAACTTTAGCTATTTTAGACAATAAAGGATGGGTATTGGATTGAAGAATGGTTTATCAATCACAAAAGGTTAACTTCAATAGTTTATTATATAGTAAGCACCCTTTATTGGTTTCCTGACCGAAATTAAATTTATAAACAAATTTTCTAAGGATTATTTCAACAAAGTATAACCAAACTTAATTATATGTAAAGACTGGCGAAACATATCCTGCAGTGTTGTCCTATATCTATCCATCCATCCATCGTTTCCCCTTCCAACTTTCTCCCCCCTCCCCCGTTCCCTTCCTGATTTGCGGTGAGAAATTTAATTAGGCGGTTTACGGGAGCTTTGATTCAGGGCCGAGGTATCTGAGAAAACACCCCTGAAAGTCGCGGAGGCAAAGGTTTAACGTAATAAAGTATATATAGATCACATATACATATACGAGCGGCACAGAGCGGGAGACCCCGTGAGCTGTAATGTCTTTAAGCATTAACTTCCATGGACGCGCGGGCATTGACTATGCTTAGATTGGATTAAATAGTAGCCCGCCGCTGTTGCGATGGCTAGCTTCGCTTTATTAATAATTTAGGAAACCGCGAGCGACGTCTTAAGAAGATTATCGAATGAACGGGACTCCCTGATTTGATATTGGATTTAATCCTAATAAAATATTGGAGTCTTATATACGCTTAGATGGGGCGAAGGTGTTTTAATATCGTAATGTATTCACACACATTTTAAAGGGATGGTAAAGACCGCAAAATAATTAAGAGTTGTTTAAATGTTTGTATTTAATTAACTTCAATGAATAATGAGGTATAATGAATGCGGCTTCTTTATATACAAAAAATATTTCATTGTACAAAAATCCTTTTTTTTTTTTTTAGTTTTACATATAACATACGTTGCCCATGTTGTTTTCGTATAAGAATTATAAAATATATAACCACAGTTATGTTAATTCAACGTAAGCTTATTACAATTCCTAGGCCAGTGTATGATAATCATGTTAATTGAGGTTTTAAGACCGTACGTCTAGTTAATTACAAATAATTAGCAAAATACGCTTATTTAACTTTATATTTAATTCACATTTTTCCATGAATTAAGAATACATGCCAATATGATCAAGAATGCATAAAATAAAGCGCTATGTATGTGCGGTTCCTGTTTTATTACTCCATCTTGAGGCTTTCTAGGACGTTTTTAGTTAATGGTATATTCTTGGGCTAGAAAAAAAAAGGTTTTCACTATTCCTTTGATATGATGGCACGTATTGAAATTTTTCCATGTCGAAACTGAGTTTAGATATGGCGGGAAAAAACGCGCGTAAACAAAAACCAAGCAGTCCTTCGCGCCTTTATCAAAAAGCTTATACATAACCCAAAATATTTCTCACACGTGTTTTATATCGTTTTCTTCTATGTACACTTATTTTATATTCACTTCCCGAGAAGTTTTGTAATACTGGAATATAATTCGTTTTTATTATTTTCTCGCGAGAGCGAAGAAAATTCTTATTTTCTTATTTTATTTTTCTTTTCCCCGAGTTTCTAGGTTCGGTCTTTTTTTGATGAATTTTACTTCCGGGGAAAATAGAATAAAAAAAAAAATCCACAAAAAATAAAAAAAATATATATTTCTCGCCGGAGAAGATGGGATGGTTCTAGCACGCTTTATATAAGCTACGTGGCCGAGTAAATTGCTCGCTGAGCCTCACGAATAGACCTATATATTACGTATCAAACTCAGTGCATGGGAAGTTAAACAAAAGACCGCACAAACAAAACAAAAATCCGTTAGGAGCGAATGGTGGAACAAAAAGAAACAGAACTAAAAAAGTGAAAAACTTAGCACGAGAAATAATCTACTTTTGGTGATGTAATCAGAAATTAATACTTAACCAGAAATTAGTTTTTGGTAATGTCGAGTGTAGATCCGAATTGAAATGAAAGGGCGAATAGGTGTCGTGCCCCCCAAGGGCTTTCAGTTTTGGGGACGACCCCCAAAATCTGAAAACCCGAAACAAGACAGTGATAAACTTGCCCGAGAATGTTATTTTTTATTTATTATTATTATTATTATTATTATTATTTTTTTCGTGGTAATATTAGAAACTAATTATTAGCCAGAAATCAGTCCGGAGTTGGGTCTAGTGCAGTATATTTTGAGGACGATCCCAAAATTTCAAAAAATCGGAAACAAGTGTAAAACTTTTCCGAGAATATAATCTTTATTTATGAACATTTCAATACCAAAATTAACTACGGTGGTAATTTATCATATTTTTTTTTTCAATTTTAATTACCAGAGTTAGTTGCTATGTAAGGTTTAGGCCTGTTATAAAAATATATAACCATTTTTCTTGGCATGCTAGTTAAATAATTTGTATACAATATAGTTTCCCTTTGAATCATGAATTAGTCATATAATAAGCCTCCCGGCTATTAATTTAAACTTAACCCTAAATATGGTTTCAAAGGAAGGATGAAGATCAAAATTAAGTGATTTTTTTTATTGATCTTGTTTCAAAAATTCAGACAAAAAAAAAAAACTTTCAGATCTTAATATTCATTAAGACGCCCTACCTTTGGCTTAGTAAAATTATAGCGACAGGTGCCGCGCATACTCTTTGAATCTCGCTAAACCTGGTTGTTCATATCCATGCGCACAATCGTGCGTACAACAGCTCGTGTCGCCGATATTTTACGATGCCATAGGTGGGGAGTCTTTCGATTAGTCGGAGGCTCTCCTTTTAGGTCTAATTGAATGCCAAAATCTGAATCTTCACCGATTTTTTTCTTAATTTAGAGACATTTCTAGAATGTTTTAACGCGCAAACCAGTCTTATTTTAAATAGTATTAAAATAACTTAATTTTCCTCTTCACCATCCCTTAAACAGAAAAGGGGGAAAATTACTTGTCAATACTCGACCTGCAAACTATTAATTAATCGTTACGGTATACGAATTTCCTTGAAATTCAATACGAGATATTTAAAAGATAAGTTTTATTATAAAATCGAGTTTTTAAAAGTTATTATTAATTCCCACCAAATCTTGTTTTATAAATTAAGCCCGCAACGCCTTAAGAATATTAAACAATGGAAATTTGATATTCTTATCTTTTTTCCTTCTCCTTCTTGGTTATAAGTTGGTTTAAAGGGGTAAATTATATCAAAATAGCCGGTAGTGAAAATTCATTTTTGCGGTTTTTGCGCTCTAATCCCTTATCTATAGGGAGAAAAAAAGTGAAAATATTCCCGTAGACTTGAAAAGTGGATAAAAACGCTCAGCCTCCATGAGCTCAATTAATTAAAACCGATGCTGATGACTTTCCTTTCATAATGTGTCACGATTTGCCTTTGTAACGCGTTTTAAAACCATTAAGCTTCCCGCGATAAGGAGCTCGCAACCCTGATTTTGAAATTAGGTCCAAAAACTATTTGTTAATTTTTTTTCTCTCTCTAGCTCTCTTACTCGTTTAGTTAATTTTAATTTTTACAAGGTGAAAACAAGAGGAAAAATATTGAAATTAATGAATAGCTTGTTACGAGAAGAAAGAGGAAAGGGCTTTTCTTGTTTACAAGTTAAATATTTTCCAGCGTTATTATATTATATACTTTGAAGTTTAATATTTGTTGAATTTTTTATTTATTTCTGGTTTTAATTTCGTAATTTTTAAGCCCCGTTTATCAATATTTTTTCTTTCGCTTTTCCAAGGGAAGCTTGTATCATATTTCATTTAAAACCAAGTTTTTTCGTTACTAAAAATTGTGACATAATCACTTTTAAGTCATAAAATCTTTTGACTTTTTTTTAAGTAATTAGTCCTTGTGATTAAGTCGAGTTTAATGAGTTTAATATTCTTTAAATTTTTGTTTTAAAACTATGGATAATTTTGACACGAATAAGATACTGATTGATCCCACTTCCCGACTATATACTAAGTATATTTATTTAGTTTTTATTGGCCAAATAAACCCATTGATATTGATTGCAACTAGCATACACTTCCGCACCTCCAGCTATTATTAAATCTTATCAAGAGACTTCATGAGCTATTTTTGAAAAAAAAAAAGGTAGATATTCGCCATAGGTATCTAAAGTTGATATAGAAAAAGACTAGCAATCGGGGGATATCGAATACAGTTAGAGTGAAAAAGGTCGGAAGTTGGACAAAAAAGATGTGGAAAAAGAAAAGCGGAGAGACTTCTGAGAGAGATGAAGCTACATAGCTATAGGATAGGAAGATTGGGCAGGCCTGTGCATGGTTGGACTGATAAAGTAGTCCCTCGAGAAGGGACACGGTACCTTCCGGCTGATAGACACTCTCTTCCAGATGGAAACACTCGGTTTCCAGGGAACATTACGAAGAATAGGCTCCGGTAAAAGGCAAGAGAGAACGACCGTCCTGACGTTCGACGAGTTACAGTTAACGAATAAAAGGTAGTTAAAGAAGAATAAGCAGTTAGATGGGAACTTTAGAAACAGGGAATCTCTTCATCTTAGAACGTATTACATCAAGTTGAATGGACAGTGGGACAAGGAAAAAAAAAGAGAGAAGGGGACACCAGAGAGATAGGACCGTTTTATATACCATCCCCATACACAGCACCACCCAGAAAAATATTAACGCTACTTTTCATGTACGCAATATCACAATGTGTTTCCATACGCGTTAGTATTCGTAGTTATGACATTTTCGGATTACGTTGAACATAGTTGAAATAAAGATTCTGTTTTTACTATATAAGCTTTTCCCTGGACTGATATCGTAAAAGAATTCGACCTATTATGTATCATTATGTATCAGATACTAGAAATCCGTATGGAATACATGGTCAAAAACAGTCGTGTAATCGAATAGCCTTATTTTACTTTGATTTGATAGCGCGGATAAAGCTATAGTTGGCTTTATATGTAAGTAAATAAATCACAAGGGAAGGGTATTTATAGTATTGGAACGTGCTACGAATATAAAGTGAAATATACAAAAGTTTACACACGAGAAATTGTGTTGGGATTTTCCTTTCGTGAAGTTCGGGTCCGCGGGACAATTTACTACACTATTTCGAGGGGGCAGACACTCGCGAACTCAGGTGTACAAAACTTTTGAACTCTTTGCACTATCAAAGCTGAACTCAGAGTTCATAAGAGTTTGAACTCAATGCACTGTCAAAGCTGAACTAAGTGAACTCAGGTGTACAGCGAATTCAAGAGTGTCGGACCCCTCGCACTATTTAGTGGTGTTAATCACGTCATTACGTAAAATGTGTACATGGACTTTGGTACAATGAAATATATCGATTTTTTTTACACCGACTACGTGAAGTGATCATCACCTCGACTATATACTCATTTTGAAATTAGAATCGAAATATTGGGCCTAAAGGCCCGTTTACAAAAGAGCGGAAAGCTGAAGCGTAAGCCGATGCATGGAGCAATAACAACAGGAGGCATAGGTTCATACATCGTTTAAAAATGAGATTTTGGAACCTATGCCTCCTCTTGTTATTGTTCCATGCATCGGCTTACGCTTCAGCTTTCCGCTCTTTTGTAAACGGGCCTTAAGACTTAAAATTTGGTTTGCTTAAGCATCAGGGTTCGTACAAAATTTCGAATAGAGATTCCCTGAATTATCTAGGTTTTCCCTAACCACTTCTAACCAATATATATTTAATATTTTACGTAACTCTTCTCATATTTCCGAGCTTTTGGCAATGTGATTTTACAGACTATCAATCAAGGTTGTTTTCTCTGAATATGAGAAAAAAAAAACTAAATTTTTAGGCGGATAGTTTCAGCTTCAAATATTTAATTTATTACAATAAAAAGGTCAGCCTTATTATAAACATTTCATAGACCTGTTCCAAAAATGCCCTGACTTTTTGGGCTAATTTTTAAATTCCCTGACGTTACAATATTTCCAAGTTGTGTATATGTTTCGAGGAAGCGCGTAAGAAGTATAACTTCAAGCTTTTAAGTTCAGTTGCAGGATCGAATCATATTAGAATTTAAAGTTGTAAAAACTTTTTGAATAATTGATATCAGCTTTTTCTGAAAATTATTTAATTTCATGAAATTATTTTTAAGCTCTCAATATATCAAAATCCACGGTGTTTAATACAAAATTTTAAAAATCATACCACCTATAAATATTTAGAAAAATCCATAAATTCTAAACCTTAAGATTTATTAAAATATTTTTTAACAAAACCCCCTAATTATAAAAAAAGATTGGCAATTAAACGGAACATGTTTTTGTAAAATAAAAAAAATGTCTCGGACTTCTATTAAAAAAAAAAAGGACCCTAAAAATTATTGCTTGTAATTTTAGTGTCTATTTTTTATATTTTTTTTTTTTTTTCTTATTTAAAAAAGAATGCGGCGTCTGCGTGGTGCACGCTTTTTGGTTCTGGATCCCTCTAGAGTTACTCGTATAGATTCTCTCTAGGGCCAAGCAAGCCTTTTAGGCAAGAAATAAAAATGCCACTTTTGAATTTATGTTGCCCTAAATCAATTTTGACGTTTAGGTTGATCTCTATAATTATGCAACCCCGCTTTAGTTTTCTACCGAGGAACCGAGCTATAGGAACGGAAAAAAGGTAAAAGAGAAGAAATTTTCCTTCAGTGCCCATGGCCACACCTGTAACAGAAGGTACATGCTCGTAGCGGTGGTTGCGAAAGTCCCCTTCTTTTGGGTTTTATAAAATTTATCTTTAGGCGGATGGAACCCCTCGTAGTTGCGCGTCTTCTCAAGGCTAGCTTTAATTTTATTTTTACTTCTTAGTTCTTATTCTGAATATAAGGTTGTTTATGGCTCCTAAGGGGTTTCAAAAAAAACTTGGAAACGAAATTTTCTTCCTTGTACCGTACTGCAAAAAAATAAGTAATTGCTTCCAAAGTATTGTATTCCTAAGACGCCAACGTTTCGCCTCCTTTAAATAAAGACAAGATTGATGCCTAATAAAGCTGTCATTTCTCGTATTTCAGTTCCATCGAATACTATACGACTAATTGGTCTCCTAAGGGAAAAGTCCCGCTTTTTCACTTTTGTGACTTTTTTTCAACAATTCCGATGGACCCCCAAGGTTGCGCGAAATTCAAGCGACGAGCGGGCCTAACCCATTTTCTTGACTTCGCGCGCCCATTAGAGCCCCTATTTCGGTATTCATACGAGATCAATTAACTAATAGCTACCCCCGAGTTTGACTGTTGGAATATTGTCAGCGTGGTGCCCCGAAAAGGGAACCATATATATATTGCCCTCATCCTTCAAAATCGGTGCCTGCCGCTCCCAAAACACTTTCGCTATAGGAAAATCCCTTGTTATCTCGCTGTCAGTTAAAAGCCCATGGCGTCGACAGTCCGAAAGCTACGGAACTCGGGAACTTGTCACTTGATAAAGGGACTTAGAAGGATACCCTCGCCTCTCAGAACACTGCCCGGTGACTTTGTCTTCTACAGTATAGAGTAATATACCACCAGCGTGTGAAAAGCATTCCATGAGGGACATTTTATGGCGTCCTTCGAGCGCGGGCACGCACTCAAAAGAATATTTTCGTTCCTTCTGGGTTTTCGGAGGTTTTGACGCCCCCTTGACTTTGGTGATTCATTTCGCGGGTTATACTGTTTCCAGAATTTCTAGGCAACTTTTATCTTAAATCCCTAAAGGTTTGATTGTGACACTAGCTTTATACCTTTTACGGAGAAGCTAGATTTTTGCGTCTTCTTTACTTTAATCGGCGTTATAGACCAATTTCTCATTTCATTCTTGACAGACTTAGTTCATAGTAGATCGGGGTATTGAGATATATAAAGTTTACAGGAGGTGTCCTCTAAAACGTATTGGTCACTAGAGAGAAGGAGTTGATTGCGATGAACTTCAATAGTATATATATATATATATTTACTGTTTGATGTCTTAACCCCCCAAGTATATCTAGAAAATTGTTTGGCGTGCAAAAGAATGTCCGAGACGTTTTAGTCAACCAATGCCATCCTATCTAATAGTGTCGTTTTAGTGCAGTTCTTATAGAAAATTTACTCGTGGCAAAGTTTTGAAGTTCTTAGTATCCTTTGTGAGCCTTCGCAAAATGTAGTAGTGATTATATTTTAAACAATTTTAGTTTTAAGGAAAATCCGAACTACATGACGAGAATGTTTACTACTATAGGCCACCGCTACGTGGTGCTTTATGAGTATGAACACTAATTTAGTTTCTATGTGACCAAATTCGCGCGCTGTGATTGGATGGAAAATATAAACCATATAGATGTACTTACGCAAAAGAAATTCGGTTAAACCAAGGCTTATTGAGCGTTGACTTCAAATTCTCAACTTTCATGACGTAAATGCTTTCCTGACCTAAGTAAGATAGGGTCATTGAAGTTTAGTTCGCGTGCGTTACACTACCAGTTGTTTCTTGTCTTTCAACATGGAAAAATATATTAATATTTACGTATACCAATGTGGTAAGTTGAATAGCCTTTGTCTTTAACCATTCAGGGTTAAGTGTGCACGCTTGTATAATTTTCAACGAAAAATAATAATGAAAATAATCGTTATTGGCTGATCGATATAACTCGTTTGGGGTAGTTAAAAGTCAGGAAATAAGGTTGGAACCCTATTCCAAGAAAAAATCTTTTTTTTTTATTGTTTCTGTATTGGAGACTTTTGCAAGGGGGAGAACAACGCGTGTTATTTATGTTCAATAACATTTTACAAATATATACTTTTATCTTTATGAATGTTAATATTATGTGTTAATACACCTCAACTAAAGCAACAATGCAAATCGTTCTAGAATAAAAGTACTATATATAGGCGCGTATTAAGAGCCATATGGTATAAAAAGAAAGTCTATTCGTTCGAAATATGGCGTGTTATAGGTCACGATATAACTCCATTACGCCGCGTAAGAACACAATACAATTTACCGACTGCGTTTGTTCTTTAAAGTTTAATAGCAAGTGGAAAACTCATTTAAATCCTTTATTCAGGACTCTCGCGATAGAATTGTTTTAAATAATATAACTTAAACCATAACCTATGGGTTGGATATATTTATAAATAAACGCCCACATTTGAATAATTTTTCAATGTTTATGAAACGTATACCACCATGTAATAACTGAACACGTAGACTCAATCAAATATTCGACTTTTAAATCATCGAATAAATATCGTGTTTGTTAGACATAATATAATTGTTTACTTTCCCGTCAACCATGCACGAGTTTACACAAGAAATTTGAAAGTATATGTAGATTACGTAACGTAAAAATCTAGAGAGAAAAAAATGAAAACAAGTTGCTTAAATTTTCCATTTTTTTATTTTTTTTTATTTTTTTTTTAAGCTTGCCAAAATTAATATGGGCTATTTGGGTAGTACTTTATCATAATAGGTACGGTCAAACTAGCACTTCTTAATCGGTTTGAAACGGTAAAATCAAACCGATATTCAAATCGTCAGGAATCGTTTTAAGCTGAATAGGTATGAAACTGGTTCCCGAAGCAATTTTAAGAAATAGAATTAAATCGATTCGAGAAAAGACTGTTTCCTGTTCTCACGACTAAAGCGAAACGTTTTGTAACGGTTTAAATCGATTCCAAGGCCTAGTATGAACGCAGCTAATTTCGTTAATTTTTAACGAATCTATGAACTAGTCATGTGGTTGAACTTTTATAATTAAATAATATAATATCAAATAAAATTTAATTAAATTTTTAATTTTAATAGAAACAAAGTTTTATAAGAGAACATTAAAAGCTTGGAAACATACCTTTTCTATGGTAAAAAATACTTACATTAGCTTTAAAAACGGAACATATGAAGGCTGTAACTTATATAGGGAAGGAAAAAAGCCTCACCCTCATTACAAACCCACGTAATACTCCGGAGATTGTGTAAATACTTAATATAATGGCACGCGGCCCACATCAACATCAACCAAATGTCATCACCTTAAAATTTATTCTTCCGGTTTCTCTCCTGTTAAGGATTTCGTGAGGTTTATAGCTCTTGCGTGTGCGACAGGTATTACCGGACCTATATTTTCATAGGACCCCCTAACTACTAACTCGGGAGGGAGGGGGAGAATAATTAACTTACGAATGCCTGTTCTACTTAAAGTGAGGGTTAAGTTACTGTTATTATTTAGATCTTTTCGACGACAGTGAATAAGTTTAAAGATTTATTCTTATCTACATGACATAACTTATAGATTCAAGATAATTTAAAATTAAGTTTTGAGGGAGGAATGTGCCCCAGAAAAGATGACGTCAACCTCCGCTGGCATTTTATGTAAAAATGTCACTGTATTCTACTTCAGGTGATAATTAGATACTTCGCTAAACGGGGATCATCCTTCTAAAAGTTTTTTGAACAATCGCTAAAATAATTGGGATTATCCCCCCAAAAATTATGGGGATTATCCCTCTCAAAAATTATGGGTATTATTCCCCCCAAAAATTATGGGGATTTTTCCCCCCAAAAATTATGGGGATTATTCCCCCAAAAATTATGGGGATTATTCCCCCCAAAAATTATGGGGATTATTCCCCCCAAAAATTATGGGGATTATTCCCCCCAAAAATTATGGGGATTATTCCCCCCAAAAATTATGGGGATTCCCCCCAAAAATTATGGGGATTATTCCCCCCAAAAATTATGGGGATGATCCCTAAAGTGTAAGCGCACTTAAAAATATCGTGACTTCTCTAGGTTTGTGTCCATGTACTCGTCTCTATAGTTTCGTCATCCCTTTGTTAGCGTTGTTAAAGATCACGAAGGCATTGGAGAAACTACGTAAGTTGACGTTGAATAGTGGATTTTTTTCGTGTTCAGAGTCGTAAGGAAGATGAGCGTAACCGTTTTAATAAATGGCGAATCTCAATTTCACACGTGTTTTATGTAAATAAGAGCCTCTTTTATCAAATGGCCATAAAGTAGGCGTATATTTCTGTACAACCAGCGGAACGATAGAACATAAAAATAAAATTATCTTTTGAAAATTTTCAACTACGCGACTATAGCTGGTAGAACCGCCTTATTGGACGCGTTTTTCCTCCTTCTTTATGGCCGAGACAAACGGCTGTGTACTTATAAAACAGCTACCCTCATCCCCCACCACACTCCTAATAAAACAAACCAGAACTCACGCGTACACGGCCTCCGTTCTATCTCTATTTAAGATCTTAGTTTTTGGATACTTAAAACGCCATAAAAGCCTTTTTTCGTGTCGTTGAATTCCCCGAAATCGCTCGTTTTAGCTTTTTAGAGGTATAGCCTACATTGTTATGTAAATTGAGTTGGCTTCTGAGGTATAGGTTTTTCGTTTTAATCTACCATATGATCAATTTTATAAGGTGAAGATTTAAAGGGAAAATTAAGTCATTTTTTTTTTATTATTGATTATACTATTTAAACTAAGACTTTTTCGTGAAATAATCAATTAAGAACGAATTTCAAAGAGTGTGCCGCTGCACTTGTCGCGGGGATTTTACTAAGCCAGAGGTTATTCCTTATAATGAATGCCACAAAATCTGAAGATTTCCGTTTTTTGTACAATTAGAGACACTTCCTTAATGTTTTATTACGCAAAAATGTCTTAGAAGCAGAATAAAAACTTTTTTCTCTTCACCTTCCCTTAAACTATTCTGTTTTTATTAGCCATTGATAGTATTTTTATACAGGCTACTGGGTACTTAAAGATTTAATGAACCTATATGGTTTTAATAAAAATTACCCATTTTTGTGCCATTCCTCTCTACTGAAAAACAATATAGAGTTTGATAAGATAATGATACGAATAATTTAGAAAATTTTGCTTATTAATATTTGGCAGTCCATTATTTCAACAACTTATTTTTAATAGACCTAATAAAGTACACTACATAAAATACAAAATTTTGATAATTACACAAACTAAGTCTAGTTTTTAGACTTTGATGACCTCTTTTACAATGGAGAATTTAGGAAAATTAATAGATTCTGAAGTTAGTTCATTGCCAATTGTAAATTTTGTATAAATAATCAAAATTATTTTAAAATGGCGGAGAACTGTAAAATATTGTAATTTTGATTACCAAACTAATTTTATCTGTCAATGAGAACTTGTTTTCATGCTTTGCATTATTTTGATAAATGGTACAGAATACCATATTCGACAAAATTAAAATTAAGTATTTAATTTAATATGCCTTTGATTCTGATTTTGATAGGATCTATTTTAGTAAAATAAAGCGATTCAACAAATGTTTCGGAGCGAATTCAAATTGCCAAGTGGCAAAATGTTAAAACGGGGTCAACATATAAAGATGCCAAACCTAAAAATACGATTAAAATTTACAGGGGATAAAAATTAAACCAATTTTGAAATTTTTTAGAGAATAGGGTCCCTGAATGGCCTTGCACTTTCTTGAACATGACTCAACAGGTCATATAACTTCTTCGATTCTTATTAGTTTTCATTTCTAATTTGTAGTAAGGACGATGAGTTCGCTGTTTTTGTTAAGTGAAAATTTAGTTGTTTTTATAGTCTCTGTTGTTGAAAATATACATCAAAACATCATAGATCAAACGATAATGTTAGTAGATTTCGACAAAGGTATGGTGGTATATATAGTTGACAAGAAGCGTTTGTCTTAGGTACAGGGATAAGTTGTGTGTTTTTGTCTTTTGAGCTAGCTCATGGGGCATTTCCCCGTCTTTGCCTTAGGAATAAGCGCTTATTTGCTCGAGTAATCCCTAACGCAGTTTTTCTCATCATTCCTTTGGAAATCGACGTTTTTCCGTAGATTATGGCTGCGTTATAGGAAGGAGTAGAAGCGTCAGGGAGGCCGCGTGCGTGTGCATAAGCAGTCGAAACATTCATCATCTCAGTGACGTCCAATAGCTCATTGTTCCTTGTTCATTGTCCACACCACACAAATTCCTTATTCCACGCGGAACCCGGTGCTGATGACAATGGCGAAGATCATTCGTGATTAATGAATCTTCCGCTAGTATAAAAAAAATAGGAGCCAAGGCTTAGCTCGTGCGCTACTCGCGATATATGCACGCCCGCTCAGGGCTCGCGCCAACTCGCCAGCGGGGGAAACGGAAATAACCCCGGCGCTTAGCCTACCCTATCTTATTCTATCCCTATCCCTACCAGAGTTTATATTCCAGAGCTGCCCACGCATCCTACGCACCTAGTATATATATTCACACTTTTATTTCATATCCAAAAAACCATTAGAAAAATACACCAAATCCTGTCAGTCTGACTTTTTTTTTTAATTAGAAATCGTTGGTCTATTCCAAAATTATCAAAATAATAAATAAAGATAAGAAAAGATAATCTTTTCCAAAAAAATATATATTAACCATGGTGATTAACTTATAATATTATTAAATTAACGAAATTGTTACTTCATGGTTGAGAAAAACAGTTTATTAAGACGTTTAAATTTGTAAATTGAACAATTTATTTAATAAACTGTTCCCTCGACCATGAAGTAGCAGTCTCGTTAATTAATTTAATAATATTAAATGTAAAAATTATATTTTTACATTTATATTTGTTTAAATTATGTAAATAAAACAAACCACTAAAACGTATATTAATTTTTGTAACGGAGTTTTGATCCCTTCTAAGAGTGGTAGGTACTGTATAGTTTTATGCAAGAGCGGTTTACAAAGCAGTGAAAGCTTAAGCGTATTAATACACAGTAATATTGCTCGCAGGAGATAAATGTAGTTTTGATAACTTCCTATGATATGGTATGTTTCTTTCACAAAGGTGGATTGAGTGAAGCCATCTCGGGGAAAGACGGAAAAATATGGGAAATGTATGAATGAGATACTCGACCCAAACGTTTTAGCTATATTCAGTTTCGTTGGTTGGATCGCCGAGAGTAAAAGAGAGAGAGAAAGCCCAGAATAAAAATTCCTCTAAAATATCTCAATTTCTTCACCGTATACGTTCTTGAAAGTTTTTATAACCGCAATTTTAAAAGTCCCACAGAACCGCACGCCAAAGTTTTTAATATCCGAGGTGATCGGTATTGCTTGCCTTTCGATATAGTGAGGGTTGGAATTTTAACATTGATTTTTTTATATGAACTTCCGGTCAGAATCAGTTTGAGATTTCAGTGAATATAAGGCTGGCTCTATACATTATCTTTATGTTCTCATTAGCTTTATACCTACTAAACGTTCAAACTGATTCATCTTTCAGCCTTTTCAAAGATATATAGATTACCATTTTTTTCTTGGATACGAATTATAATATTGAGCTCAACTTTGAGCGTGTTAAAATCCAAACTGAAATAATTAATATCGAGTATTTAGAATTTTTCATTAAAAGGAGAATGCAACCTAACAACAAGTTTTTTTTTTATTACCTACTCTAGGAAATGATCTTAATTGTTGATTTTACGCTAAGCCTAATTTGGGACTATTTCCGTTTGAAAGTAAAGAATGTTCGTCGAGTAAACACTCGGATGGAATAAGTGCCTGCAGTGCATGAGATTCTTTAATTAGCTTCAAACTCACTTTTAATAGTGATTGGCTGTTGCATTATTTTGAAATTTGAATAGTTTTATCAATAATTATCATTTAAAATCAATTTCGAACTAACAATTATTTAGAGATTTGTTACAAATGACCTGGTCCAGAGAATAATTAGCCATTTTAAAAACGTGTTTCCTTTTTCCTTAAATTTTTTAAAATTTTGCTGCATGGTTGAATCTCTTAAGATTAAATTTAAATTATGTTGGAACAAAATTTTAAATAATTGGGCAATAACAACAAACAACACGAAGGAAATAAACATAAACGATAAAAATACTAAGCGTAATTTAATTATAATGAACTTAAACAAAGAAATTTCATTATTCTAAAGTTAATCTCTTTAGAATGTAGGAGGAGTGTAAGTGTTAATTTTACTCTTTTTCACGCAAATATTTCTGCCTTTAGAAGCAACCATAGCGAAATTGAATAGAAAATGGGGGCGGGGGTTAGTCTTAGGAAAAATCCAATGGCCGTTGAAATTTTGCTCGGAATATTTTCGACTAGAAAATTTGAGAGGGAAATTCTACGCGCTCGATGTAGCACGAGGTAGCCGCCGCGGCCATACCGTGAAAATTCGCTTAGTCTTGTATAAAGTTTCCAATCTTTCTGGCTGCGTGGGACAGTGAGAGTGAGGGTTTGGAGAGAGAAAGAGATATAGGGAAGCCCTCTGAAACCCCTTTTACCATTGCCGCTCGCGTTATTCCTTATTTTAACTTTGGTCCATACGCCAGGAGAAAAGGAGAATCCTTATTGGATGGGAAAAGGGTGAAGCGGAAGATACCAAATGAAGCGAAACGCGATCAGAAATAAATCAAAACACAGTCGGAGATTTCACCCACGGAGAAGTTAACCAACCTCATTTATAAAGGCGATTAACTTTGTACGAATTGAAATTTCCGACGCGTTCAGACTAGAGAGATTTTGACTGAGGGTGTATGTGGGGTGGCCAGGAACCTCGCTAGGAACATCCATCCTTCTTTCGCAGACGTTCGAGCTTTAATTACGTTTTAGCATTTTCAGCATTTTATACTCGCATTAACATTGTTAATTCTACTATATACCCTTCCCGGGGTATCCGTCCGGGACCTTTTGACTCTCGCTCTAAAATTCTATTCAATCACCCTTGTAAACTACTTTTCTAGATTCAGGAACGCGTTATGAAGCTTTGCTTTATTGATTTTTCCTTTATATCTAACCCCTCTTATAAGGCGCATTCATCTCTTTAAAGTTACAATTTCCTGCCAAATTTTTCTTGGTTAAATCAAACTTGCGAAAACTTGTATCTTCAAATATTCAAATGAAAAAGAAATTCAATATTTGCTAATAAAATAAACAATTACTCGTATCGAGACAATATGATAGAATTTATTACGTCATAATCTTCATTTTTTTCTTCAGAAGATCTAAATTTTGTTTTCAATCAATAGCGAGACAGTGCTATTAATTAGTTACAAATTATTAGTATTTTTCAGACCCGGATTAATGACACCACATGGTCCGGTGGTACCAAAATCCCGTATATACAGAGCAAAATCACTCCGAAATCCAAATTGCCTTATAATTTTGAAAATCATTCCTAAAATTGCCAAATCATTCTGGAAATAGCGCAATTTTTGAGCCCCCTTATATGTTAAGTTATAATTATCTAATTGATTTCACAAACAAGTAATCTGACTTAATGTCTTAGAGCTCCTTTACTTTAACTATACATTTTTTTTCTATTTTTAGCCCTTGGTCCCTTCTCATAGTTGACCAGGTTTTTTTACTTTGATATCAGCTAGTGTTTACTCTATGTGGATCTTTATATCTCTGATTTGCTTTCTGAAGGATTGAGGGCAGCCTATGGCTTTATACGAACTGAAACCTATGGGTGATTCTTACCATATATGTTGGGATAGGGTGAGCTCCTCCTCGATGGTGGTACCTTATGGACGGGGAGGTAAAAACACGGGGGATACTAGATGGCCCAACTGTATAAGAGAGAGAGAGAGTGAGCAGCAAGTGGTCTATTGAAAAGACGCTAAAGCTATCCTATTGGGGGAAACCAGCTGTATGGTATACCGTGTACTTGATATAGAAATAGAATGGTTGACTTTATATGGGGAGAAAGTTTTTTTGTTGGCAGTAATGGCGTCCTTCTTGGGGTTGAGTGAGCGTCAGTTCTTTTTTTAACACTTTTTGGTCAAAATGATAGTTGACCTCTTACTCTAGAAGATACGCAAAGTTTACCCCGCTCTCTCCCTTTTAAAATTTTGAAATTTTAGGTTTAAAATATTACTTCGCCGAAATTTGTAAGTGCTAATGTTTCTTATATTTTAGTTAAAAATGTTAAACGCTGTCTGGTTACAATGAAGATTTTTTAGTTAGAAAAAGCGCAGTTAGGCTTAGCGAGGTCAAATAGAATCTTTGTAAATTAACCAGAATATGTTTTGATGTTTTTATGCATATTTTGAACTCTCCTAATCTATTACAAAAATAACATGTTAAGGGATTTAATCAATCCTATCGATTCTAACAAGTTTAACTTTTGAAAATTATATTTAAATGATCTGTAAATTAGATTTCTACATTTGTTGCTTGCATGTTTTCTTCTTATAGTTATACAATTCTGTTGATGTCCTAACGAGTAATACCTATATAATTAATAGAGCCCAATTAATCATAATAATAATATTTATAAAATAATTAGCTAACCACTTGTACCGCGTTGCATGTTGATTTCACCCAACCATAATCCAACTTTTAACCTGTCATCTAAATCAATCCTAACGTTATTATTAATTTGCCCACACCCACTATGGGTTCACCCCTGCACGTAGGAAATTACGAAATAATAGGGCCAAGTTGTATGAGAAAATAAAACTCTCGAAAGCCCATAACATCGCCCTTAATTACGTGGCGTTTCCGGGACGGTTGTATACTATATAAAAAGCGACTACGGTTCCCTGGCTCCGTAGCAATCATCGACTTGAGAATTCAACACGTGAAAATCAAATCATACCATTCCATATCTAAGAAACCGGGTCATAAAGATTGAGGGAAGAAATAGGTTTACACGCGTCGAAATCTCAAATTGACATATTTCCTTGGTTTGGTCTCGAATTCGAGTACCAACCTATTGTAATATTCAGAACACCAAAAAAATGGATAGAACGTCTTCGCCCAATAAGGTGGTGGAAATGTACTTGGTTGCAGCCTTAAAAGGGGACTAAATCCCGCTTGAAAAACAAGTTATCCAATGACGCAATCGGATCATTTTGAGATCGCTACGAAATATAATCCAGTTTACAATACAATGCATATCGAGTCGGATTAATACGCTATGTTTAACTTCGTAGAGATTAAAGTAGTTTTTTCAAACTTTTCACAACAGGGATTTTTTTCTTTCTTAAGATGCGGGTCTTCTTATAAGAACCCATGCAGGGTTTTCGTGAAAATAGTCCGCTGCTGCTCTTGGGAGGAGGAAGAAATAGCTATGGCTTCGAAGAAAGAATAAAAGGTCCTGGGTGCAATTAGGACGCATTACGGCGTGTGAAACAAGGTGGAGGGAAACGGTGAAAGCACCCCGCACCGTGCAGCCGAAGCTGATTCATGGTCGGGGTGATAGATTGGTAATTTTTGTAGAGCGGGCGCGATATCATTAATATTTCGCGCTGTCGTTTTTGATAGCCTCCTAGGTCCTAGATAAGGCACCCCTTATAACATCTCCGTAAGACCCTTATACGTTTAAAGGCACGCTTCTGCCAATAGTCTAAATTCGTGTCCGAAAGAAAAGGTTTCCCTCTCGAAAAATACCCCGGGAAATTCGTATCGCCGTTTCAATCCGTCCCAATTTTATTTTGCAGCGGCATTTGGATTAATATCGAATGCTAACTTTTATCTAGCTTTAACCGGTGTATAAGTATACGAATTCGCTGTTCTTTGGAAGTAGGATGGACTCGACCTTTACACCTTCCTCCATTCCCCGACACTTCGATTGAAAAACTCCTCCAAAATATTTTTCCCTCATTCAATATATAGCGGTGTTCCTTTTTTGGAGAAACTACATTATAGGTGGTATATACTTTAACGCAATATCATTTCAATAAATATCACCTGGAGTTTTTTGTAACTGGAAAAGTTATACACCCTTGAAAATTTCCTGATTGAGTTTAGGATCTCTCGCGTTGTAATTTAAGAATGAAATCGACTTTTGAATTTCGATGCCTTTTCGGCGTTTTCCACATTTTCTCTCGCAAAAACATATTCTA
This sequence comes from Odiellus spinosus, assembly GCA_963920705.1. Classification (NCBI taxonomy): domain Eukaryota; kingdom Metazoa; phylum Arthropoda; class Arachnida; order Opiliones; family Phalangiidae; genus Odiellus; species Odiellus spinosus. Next base: position 12,345,647 of record OY987228.1, on the reverse strand, counting down.
TTGAATAAAGGGTCATTTTTTAAGCCTGAAAAGCTTTATCCAAGCTGGATAGAAATTGGTAGACTGCATGGGATATTTGAAACCCCGGGAAATTGCGCGAAAAAATTCACCTTGTCGCCGCTTTATCCTGTTTTGGTTCATGAATCTTTAGAACTGTAGATACTTGAATCGTAAATGTTTTGGGTGCAGTTTTTGCTGATAGAAAAGAGAGAGAAAGAAAGAGAACACCCTGGGCTAAAGGCTCTGGACACCCGTAGTGTGTAATATTGAATCTTTCGGTTCGTTGAAGGACTTCGAAACGAATCCGAGAGTGTTGTCTAAAGCGAGTGATGATCATTATTCATTTTTCATCCAGTGTAGAAATTAAGCGTAAAAATGATTAATTTTTATTTTATTTTTTTCTTCACTGTACTTTTTTATCCTCATGTGTGTTTTGATTACGCGAAATAAGAATTTATTCGATTTTAACAAGAACGTTTTATTTATGGTATTTAGACTGCATCAATATTTTCTTTTTAAAGTGGTTTGAAAATTTGGAATGTTAGGAATTGATTTAAAAATATTTAAAATTAGAATTTTGCCTCGAATTGAGAGCAGTTACAAAAATGGGTGTTAGATTGGTTTTACAATATTGTTCTTGCTTTGAAAATGAATTCTTTCTTGGAATTTTATGAAGATAAGAAGCAACTAAGAGGAATAACAGAGCATAGAGAATTTCGACTAACAGAAACTGTTGGTTTTCGAATGAGATTAAGTGAGTTTATGAATTTATTCTTTATGGAAGACGAAATATTACGATTTTGAGCCTGGTAACCCCTGTAGTACGCGTATAAAGTCCGCTATATATATATTTAGCCCTATTTAAAAGATTCAAATCTATATCCATGCAAGACAATAAAAAAAGCCCTCAAGACAGTTTCGCCCGCTCCTAAGCCTAAAAATTTAGGACTGATCTCTACAATTGAGATCCAGTGCCGGCCACTAATCGAAACTATCCATCCCATAAAACATTTTTTCTTTCGTTCGCATCGCGTGTCATCTATCTATCTATACAATATATACTTGGGCATGAAGCGAACTTAACGCGGCAGTAGATAAGATTTCCAGTTTTAGATTTAATAGGGGGGACCAGAAAAAATAGATTGTGAGGAGCTCAAATCTAGCGAAGGTAAGAAAGAAAAAAAATAACTAAGATTCGAGAAAGAACTATCGCATTTCAGTTCACCAACCATCCACGAACTAGAGAGAAAGAGAATCCATCCAAGCTGTAATTTGCAGAAAAAATCATTCCCCGATTTCTTTTTTTTTTTTCTATCCTTGCAACAGTACCAAAGACGATGGCATTGGTTTTCAACTATCCTTTCCAAGCGTGTCTTTCTACCATCTTACCTTCTATACGAAGGTGTTGTTCGCTTTAAAAAAAAATAACATATCCCCATGATTGCTACCTTCAGTAAAATGGAGGGAAAAAAAGTAGCATGGGAATACGCCAACGGCTAGATATTTTTAAACAAAAAATAAATAAAATAAGATTTTTTTTCAACACTTGCATGGATGTAAATAGTCTTGATATATACATATGGTGTTGTTTTGATGTTGGCCGATTTTCTTACGTCATTGTCCAATGAGAAAATCTTATGATTATATCCACGTGGGATACGAATACACACCCATCGAATGGGAAGAAAGGAATTTTTGTTGTATGTCGATGTCGGGTCCATGCATGGGCTTCACAGTCGAAAGATTTAAGATGTAAGAACTTTTTAGGGGGAGCACATCCAAAAATTTATCCTTTTCGCTAATGGGAAAGTAATATCGGGGCTCAACCACTTCGTATACCGGTATTTTGATGTGGAATTGTACTCGTGTATAAGATTTTTTTTTGTCCAAAAACTTTGAACTTGATTTTTTTTCTTTTTCTTTTCCCTCTCAAGAAACTTTTATTCAAAAATCTTACAATGCCTCTTTTCAATTCAATAGGATGTTGTTTTTCTATTTTTATTTTAAAGGTACAGACCGGGATAAAAAAAAGTGTGTCTTAAATTATAGAGCGTATATTAAAACGACTAATATCATATCGCAAAAAATTTAATAGTTAGTAGATATTAAGATATTTACGTTTATTATAAGCAAAAAGTGATCTCTAGTGAACGCCATTTTAGTTTTTTCATACCCTTTCGATGCCTGCTGAGGATCGGCTTCGCCGATTGGTTTATTTCTCACCTAAAGTCACTTGACTCTAGCTGAAAATAGATGCGGGTATAAGCGCGCTCAATTTCTTTAGAGTCAAATAAGATATGCCGGGCCGAAACATAGGCTACTTCCGAAGGATCCCGCGCGCGAACACTAACCCGAAGGTCGGTCGGCCAGCTGAGCTAGTAGTAGTCAGTATTAGGTATTAACCGAGTCTTAAGTTGATTTGAAGAATTAGAAGGTAAGAACTAAACTGCATTCATTAATTACGCAATTAGGCATGTTTTCGTAGAAAGTTAGAAATCACAAAATTACGGGTCTTCTTACGAAGTTACGAACAGACGATCCGACTGCAGCCGACTCGAATGGCCTTCGTTTCGCGAATCTTTATTGGGTGACTTAAAGGCCAATCATTGAAGCGGATCCTTATTTTTAAAACTCGAAATGCCGGGAAGCAAATATGGCGTTCTTCTAGGAACGTCAATTTCGGTTTTAAAATGATATTTATAAATTAACCAAGACTTAAATCACTATAATGTGTTTTGATTTGTAGGTTTTAAAGCATGCTCTTTCCAATGGAAGTACTTTTAAAGTTGGGTTGCCTTTCCCTTTAAAGGAGTACAAGTTTGAAGATATATATATCTTTCATACAAAGGTTAGTAGGATTTACATGGCTAAGAAAAAATGGCACCAGTTTATCCGTCGCTGATGACACTACATTTTAACGCCATAGACAGGAAATCCATACCAAATACATAAGCATTCGACTGCATTTCCTGCCGTGTTTTTTTTTCTCACTTTTTGTACAAGATGAGTATCAATTGTGAAAGCTTCACTTGACCACGGCTTGTTTTATTTCTATTACGGATTGAATGTTTAATTCATGCGGAACCCCCCGAAACAAATGGAAAACGCCTCAAAGACGTTCGTCTTATTACCGTGTTCTATAGACACTTTTTGCACGCAAAAAGGTGGTGGAAAAAGAGGAGTTAGGCTTGTATGGGCATAATGTTTTTCTCCAAACAATTATTAACATTCTACGTCATGACTTAAAAGTTGATTCTCTCGCATTTTGGCAAGTGATATAATTGCTTTCAAGCGGTCTTTTTTGTGAAAATACTTAATGGGATATTATTAGCTGAAAAGAAGTATTTTTATCTGATTTGAACCTTAAAATATGCCCAACTGATTTTTTTTCGCCATTTTCGATAAAGAAATACTAGGCATAGAAATGTTTTATATCCTTAAACACACGATTGAATTTCGTACAGTGAGTTCACGTCCATGCCCGTATTTCGTATAAAAATAAATTATCGTAACCATTACCAATTAAAATAAACTAAAGCACCACTTATTGCAGTGAGTGGTTCTTTAGTTTATTTTAATTATGTTTTAATGCTTACGGTTAGTCATTTGAATTCGTTTTTATAGCAAGGTTTCGAAGTAAATTACTCGAAATTTCATGATATATTAGTTAAGCATATAACAGGGCAACGTTGAA